>JANHZU010081462.1:0-10470 GCA_032468055.1 Acrochordus granulatus | reverse complement strand
CTCCCCCGGCGGGGAGGCCCGGCGCCGGCCGCTGCTCCCAGTCCCCGCCCGGCGCCCCGCGCCCTCACCTGGGCTCCTGGTCAGCCCAGGCCCGGCCTCGGGGCCCGGCTGCCGCGGGTCCGTCCGACGCCGTGCGGCGGGAGGGCGTCAGGCCTGGGGGCAGGCGCGAGTCGCGGCGGACGCTCCGTCTGAATGCCGGCCGGCCTTTCCCGGCGGGAGCCGGCCGGGTTCGAAAGGCAGCCGGGGGCGGCTCTGTCCCCCTCCTCCCAGGCCTGCGGGCATGGCGGCTCGTGCCTGGGATCGGCGCTCGCCGCGGGCAGCGTTTCCGCCGGTCCGGTGGACCCACTGAGGGGCCCGCTGGCCCCCGCCTCCCTCGTTCCCAGCCCCGGGGCGCGCAGAGGAGAAGCCGCCCTGACTTCGGGCTGGATCGAAGTCGCCTCCCCCTCCCATTTGCCCCACAGCCCTTCTCTTCCGAACTGGGGACCAGTGGCTGCAGGAGAGGAGGGGATGCGTGCACCAGTAGCCGTTGACAGGGCCTGAGTGCTTCTCTGGATCGCCTCCAAACGCTGAGAGGGCAAATTCGGGCCGCCGTGTGCATGAGAGCTGGGTGCCCCTGGGGTCCTCTTTGCCCCCCAGGCCTGGTGCCAGTGTTTTGCCTCCCAACGTGCCGGAGCACTTGATAACCCTGGCCGGGCTGGAGCAGCCTGCAAGCCAATCTTTCATCAGATCACCGTCTTTCTCTCACTGTCACACACACACTGACACACCAAGTTGCGGACCGAGGAGAGCCCTTCCCCTCCAGGAATAACGGGATAATCATTATTACAACAATTGCTTGATTATTAGGGCTATTGTGCTGATTTGCCACAGGGCTTTGCCGCCCCCGAGAGTGGCAGGGTCCCACGATCACCACCACCCCGTGTTCGGCTAGAAGCGCCTCAACGTGCTGGAAGAGTTTGTAGCAGAATCGCAAACGAACGCGAAACTTCCTTGAAAAGGCCGCTGGACCCTTGTTACTCGATGGAAACGTTTTGACCCCTCCCCGGGAGGCTTTCATCTGTGGAAAAAGAAGGGAGGAGAGTTTCTTTGGAAAGTGTCAGCGGGAGCAAGAGACGGTTGAGGAACAGCGCGGCGCATGCTTCCGGCCTGAAAGATTGTTCAGGATGTGGTCACAGAACAACACACGCACCACAACCCGCCAGAATGGAGGGGACTGCAGAAAGACGGGCGTGTGACTGCAAGAATTAAAGCCGCGGGAAAGAACGGCCCTCCGCACCGCGCCAGCCTGCCCGTGCAGCGGCTGCGCCCACGAGTCGAGGGTCCCTCGGCTTGCTTGGGGGCACCTCTCGCCCCCCATCCCATCAGCTGTGATTTGCATGGCCAGTGACGTGGAACGACTCCAACAGGGCGAACCCTTTTCCCTGGGACCCTTCCGCGAGGTTCCTTTGGCAGTTCGGGCAATTCGCCCCGGCGCAGAAATGGGGGCAAGAAGGGCAGTGGAGCGAGAGCAGAAGGAAGTCGTCGCTTCTGCTCACGCTCCAAACGTCCTTGCGTCTTTGCGCTCTCTCTTCCCCCGAAATCAAGTTTGAGAGCCAACAAGACTGGGGCCGCTGCTGAGACGCGGACCCCGTCGCCGGAGGAGTCAGCTGACCAAACGGGATGCCCCGGGACATCTTGGACAAAGCAGAGGGCCAGATCTTTTTCCGCTGGTGGCGATTATGAATGATGCCCAGTCTAAGTCTGGCGATAATTCAACTCCTAAATTCTTAAGTCCCGTCGGAGAACACAGGCCGTTCGAAGCAAAGGACGTTTTTGTAAAATCAGAATGTTTCTGGCCTGGTAAATTCAAAATCTATCAAGGGAGTATTTCGGACGTCACTCCAAGGGCTCCAATCACAGTTGGTATAACAGCAGATTTCTTTTCTCATAAGTTGTTGTTATGACAGGATGGCTTTGGCTTGTGACCGGTCACTTAGCGACTGTTTTGAAGTTACGACGGACCTCCCTTGAGGTACTTACGACCCTGTTCTTAGGTTCTGCAGGCTGCCCCCCCCAGTGGTCCCGTGACTGCATTTTGGGCGCTCGACAACCATGCATCTTTTTGCTGATTGCAGCATTCTGCAGTCACGTTACCACATTCTGCAAAGTTGAGATAGGCGTTGAAAGCGGACCCAGACGAACATTGGTTCGAAAGAGGAATCAAAGAATCTATTTATGTTAAAACTGAACAGACCTCTTGAAACGGAAGGGGGAGAATTCGGCACCACTTACTTCCCGTTTACAGTGCAGTCCTTTCATCACCCCCAAGACAGTTTCCTCACTTTTTGCAGATGTATTCATACACATGTGAAGGTGCAGGGTAACCCCCAGGCATGTACTGAGCGTTACAATGTCCGGCGGTGTGCCAGGAGAGGAAAAATAAACTCTTGCCGCCCCTCACCAGTTAGTCTGAACTGAGAAGCTTCCCAGTGGAAAGCCAAAAAAATCGAAAAGAAAACTCCAGTTGCCTTTTGAGAGGGCTTTTTTGCGATTTTCTTGCAGGAGGTGGCGAGTTCCAGTCTTGCCTTCGCCATCGATGCCAGCTGGGCCAGTTGCGCGTGCTCGGCCCAATCCGCCCCGCGGGGTAACTAAGAGGCGGAAGGAGTCTTGGCGCTTGGAGGGGTTTATAAAAACGGGGGGGGAATAACCGCCAGGAAAAGGACAAAACACAGAAAAGTGTTAAAAAAGGAAAAAACAGTTAAAACGATGTTTGACTTGCTTTGCCTCTCGGCGCTTCAACAGCTTACTCGTCCTCTCTCCTTCCCGGCACACTCGTCTTTCTTTGTCTTCAGATCCGGAAGTCCTCGGTTTTTCCCTCCTTTCAACGAACGGCCCTCACAAGGCTTCCCGTCTTCCAGAAAGTTTTTGGGATCGATCCTGCAAACACCGGCACTTTCGCTCCCTGCGGGAACTGCTCTGTTGATGCGGGGGGCTGGCTTGTCCTGCTGGAAAGGAAGCATAGTGGCTGCTGGAGAGCCAGCCCGAAACAAGCCAGCATGTTTCACTCGCGAAACCCTAATTGTGGGATGGGCAGCAGTCACTTTTTAAAAATCTTCGCGTGGCCGCCCATGTTCGGCTGACCGCTGAGCCGCTAACAACGCAAACCAGTTTAAAATAATGAGAACACCATGAAGAGCAAACGTAGTACATGCAGAGGGGAAAAAGTGGGGCACGTCACTTGCAAACCCGCATGCAAATCGCCAAGCAGTCCTCGACGTACAACCACGATTGGGACTAGAACTCATGTCACGCCGCCCCCTGGAGTCGGTCATGACTGGCAGTGGAAACCTTTACCTGTTCATGCCGTTGAGCGACGCATCGTGAAGTGAGCTGGGCGCAGTGTTTGACCAGTGGGAAGGACGCGCATCCCGAACAGACATGGACAGGGGAGAAGACAAAGATGCGACTCCTTCGTCTGCCCTCCCTGTCCCTCTGGGTCGGCAGCCGGGGGGCTCCTGGGGGCAGGGGGTCGCCTGGACTAGCCAGGGTTCCTGGGCTGGCGTGCCCGGCCTTGGAGGGCAACGCTTCAGGCCGTCGAAGGTGGATTTGACTTAACAGTTTTATCCCTAAAATAGGGATTTTTTTTTAGAGTCGCGGCAGTGCGCGTATCGGCGTACATTAGCTTCCAAAAATGTCCCTAAACGTGGTGTGTTTTGTGGACATGGGCATACACCTGCAGAAGAAGGGTGGAATGCAAATATTAGTTTTCACAAAAGCATATGTTAAGTGTGGATAGTGATTGTTTACATGTGTATCTAAATACACACACACGCACATTAATACACACACACACACATGCTGTATATAAATTATGGACTTTGTTGGTGTGCGTGTGCACCCCTTGCATTCCACCCTTCGCCCCGATAAAGGTTTCGGCTGGACTTGCGAAACAGCCTTTTCCTTCTCGCGACCCCCCTTCGCAGCCCCTGGCTGCACATCCTTGAGCAGCCTCAAGCGCCGCGCATGGGGCTGCAGGAGGCCGCTTTCGGGACGCTCTGCACTTGGGCCGGATCGGGGCAAAGCATGGCGTCACCGCTTGCAAGGGCAGAAAGGATCGAAGACCCTTAGCCTCCGAGGCTGGGGGTTCTCAGAGGCCCCCCCATCTCGGCAGGAACCCTCAGACCATCCGAAAAGGGCTTGAAAACTTCCAGCGCGGAGGAAGGAGATTGCGTAGCGCAAGGCAGGGGAGCGGGGTCAAGCTGCAAGCCGCAGCTGCATGGCTAAAAATGTGCCGTACTCATTTCAATGCGCAGGTAGTGGTGAAGTCTTGATCGCACGCTTGCAGCCGCCGTTTGTCATTTTTTGGGCTCCCCCTCTTGGGGAGCATGTCTTAATTTTTCCTAGGAGCACAGGAGTTTGCTTTTATCCGTTAACAGCAAATACAGGTAGTCCTCTACTTATGAGCACAGTTGGGACCAGAACTTATGTTCTGAGCAAGGTGGTTGCGAAGAGAGTGGGCCCTGGTTTTATGGCTGTTTTGCCACAGTTGATAAGTGAATCACTGTAGTTGTTGAATGAATCATGTGGTCATTAAGCAAATCCGGTTTCCCCTGTTGACTTTGCTTGTCAGAAGCCAGCTGGGAAGGTTGCAAATAGTAATCGTATGACGCCTCCCAGGACGCTGAAACCTTCGCAAATACCTGCTGGTCGCCAAGGGGATGTGCAGCGGTTGTAAGTGCGAAGACTGGTCGTAAATCACTTTTTTCAGTGCTGTTGAAACTTCAAATGGTCACTAAAGTAATGATTGTAAGTCGAGGACTACAGTATATTCAATTTTTGGCTATAGTGAAGACTTTAAAAAGACTGGTTGGCTAGGGAATTATGGGAGTTGGAGTCCCCACATCTTAAAGTGGCCAAGGTTGAAAACACTGACCTAGTCCGATAGATATACGTACGTACAAGTGGTCCTCCACTTACAACTGTTTCCTTAATGACCATTCAAAGTGACAAAGGTGCTGAAAACAGTTACTTTCAACCGCTCCTTGCACTTACGACTGTCACAGAGCCCGTGCAGTGACAAGGTGGAAATTCAGGCGCTTGGCAGCTGGCATGTATTTACAACAGCTGCGGCATCCCAGCTCACATGATTGCCAGTTGTGACTTTCCCAGCCAACGTTTTCCAGCCAAGAACCCTTGAAGAAATGAATAAACAAACCGTCATTTACCTGCTGTGTTTCTTTGCCTCGCGACGCACGCAGACAGAGATGCGTGATTGTGAGAGGGGGGATATACATTTAATGCGTGAATAAAAATGAATATATTCCGGCATACGCTGGATAGATTTGACGGACGGCCCCTTGCCTGTGTTCGCACGACACCCTGAGTGCAGTCAACACAAAACCCACCAGCCCGGCGTGCCGACAGCCGGTGAAGCTTGGCTACTGTTCTCCTGGTCGGTGCACATCTTGGTGAAGAAAGTGCGCTGCACAAAGCGCGGTGGCCTCGCTCCCTTCGTGGTTTGCTGCACAGCGCAGACGCCCAGAACAGCAGGACTTAAGCAGGGGGAGTGAAGCCAGGGAGGCGCCTGCTTAATTCTGCAGGGTTAGCGCTCCTTTCCTGCCATAAGGCAGCTGGTGGCAAAGGCGCAGTGCTCCGAAAGGTCACCACCGGATACCTGGAGGCTGCTCATCAAATGGGAGTCCTAACAGGAAAGTGCAAGGGGTGCAATTCGCTTGCAGGAGGGGGGGGAGAGGCAGGCGATGCTGCTCGCAACCCCGGGACAGACTCGTGTGGGGAGGTCAGCAACCTCTGAGAAGAGGTCAGCCGTGCCCAGCGTGTCTCCAACCAAACTCCTGGCACCCTGCAAAGAAGGGGCTCCTTTCTCGCCCCCAAGCCAAGGCAAAGCTGCAACCCACGCCTTCCTCGAGGAAGCCAAGCAGAGGCACAAAGCGCGGTCCTTGCGCTCCCAGGCGCGGCGCATGGCAGCCAATGTGCGTGAGCAAAGGATCCTGGATTACAAGCAAGCCTTCGATGTCTTGCGACTGGCCCTGGGAGCCAAGCGGCTCTCCAAGACTGCCACCTCGTGCAGGGCCATCCGCCACATCGCCTCCCGCTCCCTGCGCGCCGAGCCCGCATCGGGGTGCAGAGTGGCGGTGAAGGGACCCTCAGGGACCACCATCCCGGCCTCTTCATCCAGACTCCGCAGAGATCAGCTGGGCTGCCCTGGCGCCCTTTCAGCCCGGCGTGGCATCTCAGGCATGCAGCGAAGACCCTCCAGGTGTTTCCTTCCAAGATTTCGATGGGCACCCTGGCGAGGACGCTTCCCTTCCCAGCCCGGGCTGCTCACCCACTGGCACGCGTTCTCGGCAGTCCCAGAGGTGCCAGCCAAGCTGTGGGGACAACTTTCCAAGGTGGTGGCACGCCTGAGCCTGAGCGCACGCCTGTGGCTGGGATGCTGCACATGGAGGGGGCTGAAATTCACCTCCTTTGCGGATCACCAGGGCCGGATTGGGAGATCAAGCCCAAATAGGTGCCAACCTCCGGATGACTCTGTCACCCCACACACCCCAGTTAAATCAGGCCAGCCCAGACTGCGATTCACACAGGGTCATCCTGGCTAGTCTGAAGCTCGCCGGGTTGTTCATGTTACGTCTGTTTTGGGGACCCATTTCTTAGGGTCCGTTTCTCTCCAGTTTTTCCCAACCGCCCAAGAGGTCTGTTAGGTGGAGACAAAGCCCAAGGCTGGGGTAGCTATGGTCCCATAGCTGGGGGGCTCTCCCTACTCCTAATGCAGCCCATCCTCCCTCCTAGGAGAAAGGGGCACGGATGTCTGAGGGCATCCAGGTGGAAGCCCCCAAACTTTTGAGAAGTTCTCCTCAAGGCACGGGATGTTACCAGGGCGGTGTATGTGTGCTCAGCGGGTTTGCATTTTCTGAACAATTCGGAAATTTGGGGGGTTTGGAGAAGGGAAGTGGGCGGTGTGCGTTCTCCTCCTCCGTGGATGACTCAGACGTGGTTCTGAAAAGTGCCACAAGGTGGCCCTCCACACCAGAGAAAGCTAACAGAAGGACAGCGGGAGGAGCAAGGATGGAGAAAATACAGGTAGTCCTTGACTTATGACCGTTCATTTAGCATCCATTCAAAGTTACCACAGCACTGAAAAAAGTGACTTATGACCAGTCCTCACACTTACAACCATCAAAACTGGAGCACTGGGCAACTGGCATGTATTTACGATGGTTGCAGCGTCCTGGGGTCACATCTGTGACCTTCCCAGGCAGCTTCCAACAAGCCCAGTCAATGGAGGAGGCTGGATTCACTCAACAGCTGCATGGCTCACTTAACAACCACAGTGATTTGCTTAATAATCCTGCCAAAAAAGGTCGTAAAATCACATTTGGCTCACTTAACAACTGCTTTGCTTAGCAATGGAAATTCTGATCCCAGGTTTGGTCATAAGTTGAGGACTACCTGTATTTGTGCAGCACCCCTTTCTTCCGTGTTATTATACAATAACTAGTACACCACAAAGCGGTGCACACCTGTTTTCAACCAGGCACAAATAAAATTCCTCTTTGCCGGAACCAAAGTGATCGGGTAGCCAGGAATAACAGCCCTGTGATCTCCTGGTGGTGTCTGATCCTAGATTTAATTTAATTTTTTAGTATTAATGTTCAATTTGGTCAAGGCTGGCTAGGTCCTGCTGTTTCTTTTAACACTAGAGGGAAGGTTCCCTTTGGCTAATGTTTGATTCTCTATAGTAACGTATACAGGTAGTCCTTGATTTACGACCACAATTGGGACCGGAACTCCCGTTAGTGATGTGGTTGTGAAGTGAGTCACCACGTAACTGGACCCAATTTTATGACCATTTTAACTGTGGTCTTTGAGCAAATCCAGCTTCCCCCTTTGACTTTGCTTTTCAGAGGTCAGCTGGGAAGGCTGCAGATCACAATCGTATGGCCACAGGACCGCGACCCTCTCAAATGCGAGCCGAATCACATGACAGCAGGGGTAGTACAATGGTCATAACTTCGGGGACAGGTCATAAGTCATTTTTCAGCACTGTCGTAACTCCGAAGTGTTGTTAAGTGAAGATCAGGATTACCTGTAGGTTTCTTGGCAGCGATGTAGATGTAGTTTGCCGCCGCCTTTTCCCGGGATGTTTTGTGGACTTCTCAATCAAGCTTCCGGTTCTGGGATTTCCTTAAGATGGCAAGCGTCAAAAAACACCCCCCGACGGAAAATGGGGTTCCTTATTTATCCAAGTAAAAAAACAGAGATGATTGACGCCATCCACGTTTTGGAAACAAGAGAAATTAGCACATAGCGAAAGAGCTAAAACTACAAAAATAAAGGAAAAAAATTCAAAGAAGTCACTTCCGGATTATTTTACAGCAATTGTACAAATGTACCACTTGCTCTGTGGTGGCAAAATTATTCTCTTTTTCCTATAATCTGCTCTTTCTAATCATCAAAACCACAAATCATAAGTTCATTTTTTTTCTATTTCATGCAAAAAGTCTATCGGGGGTTCCAGTCAGCTGTAAGTGTGGAGATGATCTTTCCTCTCATCAAAGAAGTCAGTTTATCCATCTCAGCAAGTTCCATCGTCTTCACCTATCCATCCTTGTACATAAAGGTAGTCCTCAACATAGAACGAAAGGGAGCCTGGATGTAAAACAAGCCAATCGTGTGACCCACCCACTTTTATGACCTTTTTTGGACGGTTGTAAATTTTTTGTATTTTTTTAAGTAAATCCATCGTTCAGTAGGGTGTGGCTTTGCTGAAAACCAGAAACAAGTGCCAGTTTTTGGCAAAACTATTGCGAAACGTGGTCAGGTGACTGGGACACTGCAGCCGTAAATGCAGCCGTGTGGTCAAGCGCCCCGTACGTGGTCACAAGGCCACTTTGCACTTCAGATCCAGGTCATAAATCCTCTTTTCCAGGTCAGTCGCAGCTTAACTGGTTGTTAAGCGGAGGACTACCTGTACAATCGTCTCGCTGTGCCTTGGCCCCCCCTCCGATGGAAACTGAGTCATCAAATGGAAGGCGGAGGGAACCATTCAGGCCAAAATCTGTCTTCTCGTATTCCGGGCAAAAAGAACTTTACGAGAAAACAGATTCTGCTCGAAACTAGTTATTTGCAGGATTGGGACTTCGGACGTTGTGTGACTCCTGCCACTGGGGAGTCCATAGCTTAGCATGCTCTCATCTTTGCATGGCTAAGCCAGCGTTGCCTATAGTGGTGTTTTTCGACCTCGGCCCATTTAAGATGCCTGGATTTAAACTCCCAGAACTCCCCGTAAGCCGAATGTTTACGGAGACACTTCTCCCCTGTTCTTAGGATCAACACATTGGAAGTGAACCCAGAGGTCATCTCGTCCAACCCCGTAGCTCAGTGCAGAAGCCTCAGCGAGAGCCTCTCTGGCAGATGACTCTCCGGCCTCTGTGGGAAAAACTCTCGGGTGGAACTACAAGGCCAGGCTATCTGCTGGACCACCTTTCCCTACGGACGTCTACCTGTCCTGCCAGGTTGGAGAGAGTGGGCATGCACCTTGTCTGTCCCCTAAGCATTGCCATTGGATGGGAGTCAGGAGACCAGCCCCGTCCATGACAGGAGCGCTCTCCCCGACCCCAAAGCTCGGCATGCCTGGCTTTTCCCCAAGTGCTGGAGATGATGGCACATTAGCACAGACAGGTGCCAGGTTTGTGTTGCTTTAATGTTTTATGTTTCAGCTGGCTGGGTTTTACAGTTTTTAAAATGATTTTATGTGTCTTTTAATTTTTGACTGGGAGCTGCCCAGAGTTGGCTGAGAGAGGGATGTTTATACATGCTTACAACAAAAAATAGGACAGGACAGGATAGGATAGGATAGGATGGAATGCAATAGAAAAATGACGATTTCTTGTGGCAGCCTATTCCACTGACCAACCTCCTTCCTTGTGGGTTTAGCCCCTTGGTTTTGGCCCTGCCTTCTGGGACATCACAGAAGAAACCCACTTCCTCATTTTTAGGATATGCGAAGGGCCTTATCAAACCTTCCTGGTCATTCCACCCTGGCTCACAAAATCCTGTTTCCAGACTCTTCACCCCCTCTGAATTCACTCCAGCCACTTGGTCGCTGTCCTTTTTGAACTCTGGCGTCCGGCCGGACATGGGACCCCAAAGGAGAGACCCCAACATCTGCCTGCACTATCCCCTTTCTCGAAGCTCCTAATCAGAAAGGCAGGGAGTCCTGATCTGCTCTCTCGGTCTCCCTTGGACCAGAGAATCGCGGCTACCTTGGATAAAAACCGCATCCGTTTTTCAAGACGCTTTAAACTGAAGTCGAGGCTTTTCGGGGGTGGGGGGAGGCACCGGAGCCCTCCGGGAAAAGGTCCTGCGCCGAGAGCCGCGGGAGGGCAGCCTCCGCGGAGCGCTGCAGAGAGGGGTCTCCGGAGGGGTCTCCGCCCCGCCTGGCCCAGGGGTCCCCGTGGTTCCCTCCCT
>JANHZU010080767.1:0-10483 GCA_032468055.1 Acrochordus granulatus | reverse complement strand
CGAGGCCGCGGGGGAGGGGAGGGCGGAGGGGGCCCCTTCGGAGCTGGCGCGCTGCCCCTGTCCGCGGCCCGCCCGCTGGCGGCCGAGTGCAGAGGCGGGGGGCTCCTTCCCGCCCGCCCGCTGCTCCCCCGCCTGCCTCGACTCTGCCCTCCTTTCAGGTGGAGGGGCCCCTCGAGGAGGGGCCTTCGGAGCCCACCCGGAGGACGGGGGGCCGCTCCGCTCCGCCCCCGCGGCCATGCCCCGAGGGCACCCCGGAAAACCGGAGGGCTTCGCCAGGTAAGGAGGGCGCCCACGGGAAGGGCCCCGCGGGAAGGGCCCCGCGTCGGGCAGCGCTTCCTCCCGCTGCGCTCGGCTTTTCCTTTCAGGTGCCGCTCCTGCCGCGTTCGCCTCCGCTCGGCCGGCAGCCGACGGGACGGCCGCGGGGGCTTCCGTGGAAGCGACTCCGCCCTGCGTTGAGGCGGAACCGACGGCCGGGCTCCGAACGCAGGTAGGGGAGGGGCGCCTCCGCCCGTCCGCGTCAGGTAACCGCGAATGAGGCCCCTCCGAGGCGGGTCGTCCGCCGGGCCGAAGGCCGCCCCTGGAAGGCGCCGCCTGCAGCCCCCCCGCGATCGCCCCGCCCCGATCGCTTTATCTGAGCCGTTCGCAGCCCCCCGCCCCCCCCGCTGCCTTGAAGACCTTCCGGCGGGAGGTCCGCCCCAGGGACCGTCTCCGTCGCGCGAGCAGCTTCCCTGGGATCGAGGAAAAGCAGGTCGGCCGGCATCCCGTCTGCACACCCAGCTGATCCCCGCGTGGCTTTCTTCGGCCGTCTCACGCCTGGAGGGAGCGGCGCCGCGGCAGGCACCGGGCTGGATGGCTCTCGGGGACATCAGCGGTTCTCGAGCAAGGAATCTATGAAACCGAGGACCTTCGGGAAGTCCCCGGAGGACAGGATCGGGGCCGGAAACGGAAGGAAGGAGCCCGCAGCAGCGTGTTGACCTGGGAGAAGTTCTGCGCTGACACGGCCTTGAGGAGCCAGTCACTCGGTCAGGTTTCGCCCCCAATGAGGGACTGGATGGCGGAGGGGAGTTCTGCCCATTCCACAAGCTCATGAACGTGTCCGTCTTGGAGTAAATGTGTTGTTTGGAAAATAAGTGAGTTTGACCGCCGTAGTAGGTTAACCCAGCTCGTACGCAGATGCTGAATCCTGCGGGAAATGCCCACTAAGTTCTACTGAAAATCCCCACCTGGGGGATTTGCGAGTTACGGAGAGGATCGGTACGCCTCTCTGGAACGTAAACAGGACACATCTTCCTTCCTTCCCTGGCAGGCACCAGTTTCCCTCAAGGAAGTGGCCGTCGGCTTCACCGAGGAAGAGTGGGCCTTGCTGGATTTGAACCAAAGAGCCCTCCACCAGGAAGTCATGCTGGAGAATTCAAGGAACGTGGCCTCTCTGGGTAAGAGTCGCCTCGGCCTGGGGTTCTCCACAGTCCTGGAATAACAACCATGTTTACAACCGTTTCTGCCGCCGCCGCCGCCTTTTTTCTTCGCTTCTGGTAGAGTTAGCGTAACCTGCGCCTGCTCAGGGGCACAGGAAGGGCTAGGCGTTCAGACGTTGAAGCGCACATCACGCAGATGCTCAAAATGGTAAATGTGGTTCAGTGCAAACCCTCAATATGCGCGTTACGGACGTTTCAGCTGGCCTTTGCCAGGAGTGGATCCTGGTGGAAAGCTCAGTGGAAATCCCAGTCCAGGGTTTGTTTCTGACGTCAACTCTGGGACTGGATTCTCTAGGCAAGGAGCACCAAGATCCAGGCAAAGGTATGATTTGTTCTAGTACAGGTAGTCCTTGTCTTATGACCAGTTACTTAACAACTGTTCTAAGTTATGATGGACCTCCCCAAAGTTACCTGTGACCCAGTGCCGAAGTTCCAACTGCCGGGCCCTCTCGCGGCTCCGTGGTTACAGCACAGGTGCGTGGCAGCCTTTACAGGTTTTTACAGCTGTTTGCAGCACCCTGCAGTCACATGACCGCGGTTTACAACATTTTTGCTGGAAACTGACATTTATTTCTGGTTTCTGGCAAAACCTGCCCTATAGCGAACAATGGGTTCGCTTAGCGACTGCTGCATTCACCTAATGACCGCCACACGAAAAGGTTATAAAATCGGTCACAGTCATGTGATGGCCCGCTTTACAACTGCCACCACTTACTGCCCGAATTGCAGGCCCAATTACAGCCATAAGTCACAGACTCCCAGACAGCGAATCAGGTTTACTTCCAGATGTCAATCCAGACCCACCTTTGTCAGTTGCGTCAAAAGAAAACGTTTGTGAGGCCGCGTGGTTGGCGGCCGTCCAGAACGTAATGTAAGACGGGCGACGGGACGACTGTTGTAGGCACGCGGGTGGGTGCTTGGTTGCGGAGACGAACGGGTGGAGCAGCCTTGAGGCGCTGCTGCCCGGGTGGGCAAGGGAGGAAGCAGCTGTGGCAGAGGCAGGCAGGACCGGTGCCCGAGGAGGCGGCTGGCAGGGCCGGCCGCTCTTTGCCTACTCGCTGTCCTTTTGCTTCAGCAGGTGACGGGCGAGAGACTGTGGCCTGGGAGGAACCCGGGAGGGTGCCTTTGGGGAAAATCACGTGTGACGTCAAAGAAGAAAAACCTCAAAACTGTCGGGAACCGAAAGGATCAGAAAAACGCCAGTCTCCCCCTGCAGACCTCGGTGGCTTCCTGGGCCAACAGGACCCGAGGGGAAAATGTCTGGCTTACGGGGAGGTTCGGAGGGACAAATCTGATTTTAGTCAAGATTGCAAAGCCCTCCCTGAAGACGGTAGAGAGCCCGGAACCCCGCTCGGCCGGGCCTTCCCGCTGTCTTTACCCCCGAGAGAGAAACGCTTCCAATGCCTGGAGTGCGGAAGGAGCTTTGGCGTCAGCAGTTACCTGATTTCCCACAGGAGGATCCACACCGGGGAGAAACCCTACAAGTGCAGGGAGTGTGGGAAGAGCTTCCGTGTCAGCGCGACGCTCACCCGTCACCAGATCATTCACACTGAGGAGAAGCCGTACAAGTGCCCGGAGTGTGGGAAGAACTTCAGTGACGCCAGCACCCTGACTTCGCACAAGCGGACCCACACGGGGGAGAGGCCCTACCAGTGCCCCGAGTGCGGGAGGCGCTTCAGCCAGAGCGGCCACCTCACTGCACATAAGCGGATCCACACTGGGGAGAAGCCCTATCACTGCCGGGAGTGCGGGAGGAGCTTCCGGTGGAGCTCTCAGCTGTCCTCTCATGTGAGCCTCCACACCGGGGAGAAGCCCTACAAGTGCCTGCATTGCGGGAAGAACTTCAGCAAGAGCAGCGACCTCACGCGCCACCGGCGGATCCACACCGGGGAGAAGCCGTACATGTGCCTGGTCTGCGGGAAGAGCTTCAGCATGAGCAGCACCCTCACCTCCCACAAGAGGATCCACACCGGGGAGAAGCCCTACACGTGCCTGGTCTGCGGAAAGAGCTTCTGCCAGAGCGGCCACCTCACCTCGCATAAACGGACCCATGCGTCGGGGGCCACGTAACGCGTGCCCATGGTGGACAGCTTCGGCTGCAGCTGCACTTCTGGAGACGCATAAATTGGTCCACCAAAGGGAGAAGCAATACAAGTTATCAGACGAAGAACGATTTGGGATAGTGACCCTGTTTTCTATAAAAGAATCCACCCAGGTGTGCACCGAAAATCTCAACGCAAGGAAGGGCAATGCTCAGAAATGCTGGGATGTGAGAAAGGTTTTAGCAATAGTAATCTCCTTAATGCACATAGAAATATCCAGACAGGGAAAAAGGCATGTGGAACATGCAGAGAGTTGGGCTATTGTAGTGAAATGATTTACAGTCAGAGAATATAGATAGGTGAGTGTGGAAAGTGACTCGGCGTGGACACTCAAGAGTAGTTTGCATTCTTTTCCTAGTAAGAAAAAGAGCTCAAAATTGAGAAAAATGGCTACAAAGGTTGATACTAAGGGCAGAGCTGCCAAGTTCCCATGGGCAAAGCAAGCAGAGGCAGGAGCAGCTGAAGAAAACAGTTATTCAGAATGCAGGTAGTCCTTGACTTACAACCATATTTGGGACCAGAATTTCCATTGCTGAGCGAGGCAGTTGTTAAGTGAGTTGCATGTAATTTTATGATCTTTTTTGCCATGGCTGTTAACTGAATCACTGTAGTTGCTTAGTGAATCATGTAGTCATTAAGTGAATGCGGCTCCCCCACTGACTTTGCCTGTCAGCGTAAGAACAAATCAAAGGGGGGGAATAAAGCACCGCGTCTCTGTTAAGTTCCGCAGAAGGAAAAGAAGAGAAACGCCGGCCCTTGCGTGAAGGTTAAGGGAAAAGGCAGACGTGCTCGTTGTCGCTTGGGCCTGGCCCCCTGAGGAGGTGGCTTTTGGGGCTGATGCCCAAGTTAGGGTGGATGTCTCTTCCAGAAGGAATCAACGGGATCGTGCTTCCAAGTCTTTGTTGTAGCAATCCTGAAGAACTAACTGCCAGGTAAGTGTGAGGGGCAAACATGCTTAACCCCCACAGGGGGGAATAGGGGGGACTGGGAACCTTCTGACCCCGATTGGTTTGTCAACAGCTTGGAAATAGAACCATGGTTACTGGAAGTTACATGCTATGTCTGCCAGCTCGTGGTTCCCTGAGTCCTTTTGCTTAGGGCGGTGGCCGCTTCTAAGATGTGTGGACTTCAATTCCCAGAATTCCCTAGCCAGCGTTCAGGTCCACGCACCTTAAAGTGGCCACGGTTGGAAAACTGCATCTGGGGAATGCATACAGTGCAAGGCTTGTGCTTCGCCTTCATTTGGTCCAATCCAGAGATAATGCTCCCCTCCTGTTGTGCTTCCCCACAACAGCCATCCTGTGTGGCGGGCCGGGCTGCGGATGCCGTGCCTGGCCAAAACCCTGGAGCCGGCTTCCGAGCTTAAGGCAGGATTGGAACTCCGGGCTTTTAGCCCAGCCCTTTAATTGCCTCCCAACCTGGCCGCCTCGTCCTTGTCTGTGATGGGGAGGTAGCGGGCAGCCCCTGAGAAGCCCCCCACCTTCAGATTAGCACCAAGGCCACCCCAGGGTGCCAAAGCTTCAGAGGAGGGGAAACCGAGGAGGGAAGCCTAACTGTCTTCGGCAGCTCTTAATCCCTGGGGGGAGGGTGGTGTGAGATCCCCCCCAGATTCACAGGGGTACTAGATTGGGACTAGAAGTAGCACCCTGGGGGCAAAACTCTACTCCAGAACAGCCTGAAAATAACAGAAGCTTAAAGGCCCTGCCTTCCCACAATACTGACAGCTCCATTTTCTGCAAACCGAAGGAGACAATCCTGAACTCGGAGGAATCTGGAGGGATCCCTGGAAAATGAGGGAGCGTTAATTTCATTCTGTGGTTTCCTTTTATCATTACTTTTGCTCCCACGAGAACCAAAACTCATCTTCCTCCGGCATCCTGCAGCTTTCAGCCCAGAGGGAGTCCGTGGGTCAGGTTCCTTCGGGATCTTGAAAGATTTGAGCCCCTCTGCTCTAAGGGGGCTCACATGTTCCAAGCTATTTTAAGTGTTTATGCGAAGGGTGTGTTTCCTTACTCAGCCTCGGAAGGCCCAGAAAACATCCGTAGCATTTTGAGGGGGGCACCCTTGGATCGCTTTCACTGGGACAGCCTTGGCATCTCTGGGGTGCCCCCCGCCCATAGTTTTCTGTGGCCTCGGCCCTCTTGGGGGAGCCCCGGCCACCTCTCTCCCCAGCCCTCAGCATGTGCCCCTAAGGCGCCCCCCATCCCTGCAGGGTCTCTGGACGTTGCAGGCAGGCTCGGGGTGGCCCGCAGCAGCTTCGGAGGGGAGGGGAGCCCGCGCGGGGCAGCCACGCTGGAGGGTCCCCTTCGGGCGTCTTTGCACTCCTGGGAGAGGACGGCGGCAGGGCTCCCCACCGCAGGCCCGAGGCAGAGCAGGCGGCGCGCTCACCGCGTGAGGAAGGCGGGGGGCAAGGGTCCCTTCCGGGTGTGCTACCACCGGGCCCGCCTCGGGGCCACAACGGCGGCCCGGGAGGCAGAGGCGGGCTGAGCAGCCGGGGCGCCACAGGGCTCCTGGGAAGCGCCCCCCGCACGGACCGCTGTGGCCCCCTCGGGCTCCCTGCCCCTCCGCAGAAGCAAGCCCCCCCCGCTTAGCGGCATCACTAACAGAGGCTGAGCGATGGAACGACGTCCGTTCGGCGACGGTCAGCCGAACGGCTGAGGGTCGTTTGGACAACTCCGCGCACCGACGCGCCTTCCCCCCGCCCAGCCCCGCCTGCCAGGAGAAGGTGGGTGCCGTGTGGGCGGCCTCACCCGGCGCCCCTCCCCCACAGAGGAAGGTGGCTGCGACCTTGCGGGAGAAAATGAGGCGGGGGGCGCCCTGCGGGAAGCTTCCTGCGCCCAGTCCTCCAGCCCACGAACGGTTCTGGTCGCGTCTTTTTCTGTGTCTAGCGTTTTTCCCATCCAGCCGTCTGCAGGTGAGCTGCTTCCGTTCCCCCCATCCAAACCCAAAAGTGCTTTTAGTTACTGCTTCTTTAAAAAATCTGTCATCTACCTCCCTACCTGTGTATTTATCATCTTAAACAACTGCGGGATGTTCGAATGATCCGGCAGAGCCTCCTTGCTCTGGATGAGGCTCCCTTAGTTGTGCAGGAAAACTTCCAAGAATCCTCTAGGATTTTTTTAGGCCCTCCTCGGTCCTTCTCTGCAAAGTTGGGAGGTCTGCAGGCAGGGAAGGAAGCTTCCTCTGGTGACTGACACTATAATTCAGTCGGTGAGGGATCTTGGCCCTCAGCTGGACTCAGGACCTCCTCCTTGCCCCTGCGAGATGAGGTGGGGAGGAATCCCTGGTCCTTCCCAGCTTTTCCTCCCGGATTCGCCCTCTATCCGGTCCCTGCCCATCAACCATTCCCCTGCAGTGTAGGCCTGACAGAGGAGGAGTCTTACAGACTGCCCCAAAATAACGTATTTAAGTTATACCACATATTCTGATTTTCTTCCCCATCTCTTTTTTCCACAGCACTCGTGAGTTAATCCTACGATCCCTTCCTGCTCTCAGGTGCAAAAGGATTTTTTTTCAGTAGCAGATAAATTTCCTCAAAGATGGAAATTCAAGGTGGTAGATTGGCAAGAGGAGGAGAACCTCAGCCTGGACCTTCTCCTGCTGAGACCCACCAGCTTCCTTCCATGGCCTGTCTTTTTTTTTTTTTGAGGAAGGGGTGGGGACCATCTAGTCTGCCCCCAGGAATTCTTGATCTTCCTGTCACTCCAAACCCTCTCCCCTGTCTCTCCTGCTCAATAGGACCCTCATTCAGAGCAATAGCTGTAACCACTCACCGCACAGCCATCTAACCTGACATCCATGGACACTTAACCAAATCCTTGACACTCAGCCCAGCCCGGAGGCCATGGGATCCATCAGTTTCCAGATGCTCCACATATACTAGCCACAGTGGGATCCCCCATTCCTAGGAGGTGATCTCGGGGACACCGAGATGTCATCAGCGATGATGACACTGCCATCACCGCTGGCAGAGAGCAATGGACACCATTGCTCTCTGCCAGCCAGAGCCCCAACCTCTTTTCCCTTCCTTGGACCTCCCCCCATTTCTCTCCTCTCCCTGCTTTGACACAAGAGCTTAATTGACAATTCCCTTGCCTTTGATTTGCTATGAAACAATAAACGTCCGGATTGTGGAAGAACCCTGGAATCCTCCCTCCTCTTTCTTGCACCTGCAAGAGAAGCCTCCTTTCTCTCCTCACCCTCCCCAGGCTGACGTCGGATCGGGCAACTTGCTGCTTTGGGTCCGAAGTGAGAACTGGCTCCAGAGGAGGGTGGGAGAATCCCAGGGAGCGGAAGTGGCAGGACCCCCCTCCTGCTCCGAGGCCTCCTTTGGTTTGCTTCCCCTCAAGCTGGCTTTTGGAGACCCTCACCCAGGACGTCAGCAGGCACAGTGCTCTCTAAGACAGGTATAGAGAGCCATTGTGGGCACCTGAGAAGCCCCCTGCACTCGTCTAGCAATGGAGTTGCACCCTTAACTGCCGCCCATCCTCTTAGGAGAACCTCTTTTTGGGAGTCCAAAACAAGCATCAGGGAACCTTCTTTGGGTTCCCTTGAAATTGGGAGAAAGGATCATCTCCCCTGTTGAGGAGGTAGACCCTCAATCTGCAGCCCCCAGATAAGTCCTGGGTGAAAACCTTTGACCCCGGAGAGCGCATACAGGGCTTTTCCCACAGCCTCCCTCACAGGAACTGGTTCCCCTGTGCAGAGGAGGGTCTGAGTGCATCCAAGCCCCTCATGCTCACGCAAGGAGACCCCCAAGCTCAGGCAGCTCCTGGCCCCTCAGCAGGAGCAGAGCATCTGAGCCTTCTTAGGCTTCCCCCCAGATTTCAGTTTCTCTAAGTCCTGACAGATCTAGAGGGTCCCACGGAGGTGCTCTGCTTCTGCTCCCCAGAAAGCCTCTTCCTTTGTTGGGAAGCTCGTAGAGACGAAGATTCTCCTGCTGTCAGCTGGGACCTCTTTCTCTTGCATCTGAGCCCATCTCCATCCTTTGCAAACAAGTGAATAGTCCTGCCCCTGTTGCATTTTCAGGAGGACCCTTCAGATCCTTGAAGAGATTCCCCGCTACCTCCTTCCCCGCAGACTAAGCACTCCCAATGCCTCCCATCCTCCATCCCTCTTCAGGGCCCTGATTCTCTCCGATGCTCTCCTCCAGTCAACCTCCAGCCTGTCCAGCTTCCTCCCAAGATGCCACAGTCAGTCAGGGCACAGAGAAGAGCAGGCTTCCCTGGGGCGTGACCCAAGATTTTTGTTCTTACAGCCGAGGATCATGTTTGCTTTCTCTGCAGCTGTGTCACAATTGTGGCTGATACTCTGCTGATCTCAGGATGGCCACTGGGATTCCCGTGACCCCCATGTCACACAGCTGAGAGTTCACACTGTGCTCCAGATGGTACCAGGAAAGGGCCAAGTCCCAGGTAGCCAGGCAAAGAATAGCAAAGGGAGCACGAATGGTGCAGACTCAGAAAGGCCTTTCTAATCACATGCGGCAGATACAGAATCTCAGCAATGGCAGCCCCCCACCACACTCCCCTAGCACACTCCTCAGACACAGCTCCTCTGGCTTCTTCCCAGGCTCCTTGTCTCTGAGGTTGAGTCGCCCTTTCCAAGATGAACTTGCAACAGATTTGCCTTTGGCCTCTTGATTTCTTCCATCCATCCATCCACCCTTCCTTTTCCGCAGTCTCTCACACCTGGAGAGATGTTACAGGCACCACAGCCATGTCACTTCCTGGTGGTCTCCTACCCTGCAGAGGAGTCTGTCTCTCAAGCGCAAGCAACCCCTCTTTTACCCTAGCGGAGAGGCCTGTGGCTTCCCAGAGGGCAGGGCAGGCAGGATGTGAGACACTCGTGGCTTGGTTGAAGGAATTAAAGGGCTTCCAGGGGGCAACAGAGACCCAGAAACAATGCTGCTTTCTGCTCTCCCCTGCTGGGCTCTGAAGTCCTGCCAAACTGCAGGGGGACTGTGGAAGCCCTTTTTGAGAAGGCTTGGACTACAACTCCCACCATTCTTAGGCAGGACTTAGACCAGGGAAAGCCGCCTTCACATACCCATCAATAGTTCCTGGAAGAGGATGTTGGCCCGCATGGGCTTAGGGTGTTGTGGGAACCCCCATGGTCAGCAGCTCCATTTGCAACCTTTATATGGCCTCCCCTCCAAAACAATGGAACCATCATTCATGCATCATTTCAGAGATGCAGGAGGGGAGACTGCTTCTGGCAAGGGGATGACAGCCATCAAGGGGAAAGGGGGCATAGTCAGCCCCCCCCAAAATATTTGTATTTCAGCAGGAGGCAGCTAGATTCCCTACAGCAGGCATCCCAGTCACCTAAGAGGTCTTTTCCATGACTGTCAGCTGAGCCCCTCTGCTGTCCCACAGTCCTTTCAGCCCTCAGGTCCAAAATCCCCTCCCACAAACAGCATCTCTTACACAGTTGGGGGTACCACTGAGGGCCCCCTGCTTTGTGTTGTGAAGGACCCAGTCCTGATCCAAGTGCCTGACAACTGCTGTGCATGGTCCCCAGCCACAGGAGGGATCTGCTCGGCTGGCACTGAAATCAGATGGTAAGAAACACCACGAGACTCCGAACTGGGTTAATTCGGTCTTCAGGCCAAACACTTGCTTCATATTCCCAACTGAAGATTTTTTCATCTGGCTACTTTCATTCACTTTCTTTACTCCTAGGAAAAAAGTATTCAACTACCGTACAAACAGCCTAACTCTGTTTCATGTCATTTTTTAAATCCAACGTGCTTGAGTTCCTTTGCACTACTTTAAGAAGCTGCTCTTTAAAATTGAAAGGAACTAATTTCTTTAACTGGAGAAGGAAGTGGCAACCCACTCCAGTATCCCTGCCAAGAAAACCCCACGGACAGCAACAAAAGGCTAAAAGATAGGACACCAGAAG
>JANHZU010080453.1:0-10490 GCA_032468055.1 Acrochordus granulatus | reverse complement strand
GCTTACAGAAACAAAACCCCATTTCAAAACCCAATGAGCCCTCACTTGGTAGGCACGAGCACCCAAGGCCACGTGTGAAACCCTCAGCAACTTTACCGACTTCTCCCTGTGTGGCAAGAATCTCCCCAGACTACTTGTCTTCCCCTGGGAAGAACCAGATAAGGCTTCATGGATATCGGGGACGTGGTGGCGGTCAGGCTTACGGGCTGCGCAAGGACTCAGGGCTGGTTCTGCACTTGACCCTTCCTTCCCAACATCGCCTCCCTGGCAACAACAATCGAATCAACTCCTCGATGGGCTCTGCATCACCCTGAGGTCTCCAGGCCCACTGGCAAAACCGCACCTTCAAGGCCTTTTGAAGGAGCGTCAAAGCGGGGGCCAACCTCACCCCCACAGGGAAGGAGCCTCCGTGCAGAAGGCCCTTCTTCTTAGTAGCCCTAGATGGACCCACTTGAGAGAGTGGACGCCTAACGTTCCCCGCCTCCCACTACGGTGGGTCAGGTAGATGTGACGGTGAAAAGAGGGTCCTTCGAATACATACGAGACCCATGAAGCCTTGACCCTAGTCAACCACATCCCAGTGGAGGGAGTCTCAGGAGGGACTCCTCGCAGCTGCCTGGTGGGACATCGCCTCCGATGACCAGCCTCGTAGAGGAGACGAAAACCCGGGGGGAGGGGGCTTCTGTTTACCAACCCCTCGCTCCAAAAGGGAGGACTTGGTAAAAGTGGACCAGCCCTGTTTGCAGGATGCCGACCACGGAGGGATCAGTTGCCATTCGCTGAGGTCAAGGGTAACCTGTCGTTGGTCAGAGGACGGTGGCAGGACCAGAGCCAGGGAGGGAACATCGGGGTGACCTTGGTAAAATCCAAGCCGTTTCCAGGCGGTTTCCGAAGGGAAGGGCAGAGGGCTGGCTCAGAAGCAAGGCTCTCTGCGGATTGCGCCCGACCCTACGCAAATACCGGGGAGCTGTTGTGTCTGCCCGCTGGATGCCTTGCGGACCCCCCATTTGGGAGGGGATCAGGGTTAAGAGAATGCACTTCTCCGATGAGAGGGAAGGCCCTTGAGTGGGGAGCTGGCCACCTTACCTTGCCAACCTCCTTTTCTTCAGCCCATCATTTCTTCAGAGGACCATCAGAAACGAACTGGGAGGAGAAGGCAGAGAGTTGGCGCGAGGGGGAGAGAACACAGACGGGCCCTTCTTCGCTGTGCGTTGTTCATGCTCCGGTTTTAAATGCTTTTTTATTTTCTCCAGGTTGATCTGCCTTCTGGGAAAATGATGAAAATTGAAATATTGCACAAAGAAAGTCCCACGTTTAGGGTGTCCTCTTCTGAGAACTACATGAAATTCAAAAGCAAGGCGCTGTTTGTGTCGACCGAAGATGATGATCTCCTGTCCATTGACGTGGTACGTACGCATTTTGTACGAGTCCCTTTCCCAGAGGCCGAAGACTCTCGGCATCCCCACCTTCCCGCCTCAGTCTTCACATGGTGAAGCTCTGGGTAAGGTGGAAGGAAGGCGCACGACGAATGTGGTCCTGGTCCCAAAGCCCTCAGGGCCACTCCGTCAGCGTTGCATCCTTGAGGCCCCCAAGCCCCGAAAGGTAGGTCGGGACCGCTGCTCCTGACTCTCCCCCAAGGGAGCCTCCCCAGTCCAGATGAACGGAGTCCGCAGCTCCGGAAACAGCCGGCCAGTTTCCACGCGAAGTCCTCCCCGATCGTCCTGACGATCCCAGAGCCTCAACGTCGTCTTGAAGGCGTTAAGCCCTGGAAGTCATCGTCGTGATGACCTTTGTCTCGCACAGAAACCTCTCCAAACCACGGGCATTTATCCACCCAGTTCTGTCGCTCCACAGCCAGAAAAAGGGATGATCTGAAAATGCAGATCTGGAGAAAGGTTAGAGGCAGACGGGCTTCATACAATTTCTGCCAAAATGAGAATTAAGTTTTGAGGGCAGTGGAGAACTTTGGGAAGGAAGGCAGGAAGGAAGGAAGGAAGGCAGGAAGGCAGGAAGGAAGGCAGGAAGGAACGCAGGAAGGAAGGAAGGAAGGCAGGAAGGAAGGAAGACAGGAGGGCAGGAAGGGAGGAAGGAAGGAAGACAGGAAGGAAGGAAG
Source organism: Acrochordus granulatus (assembly GCA_032468055.1). NCBI lineage: Eukaryota > Metazoa > Chordata > Lepidosauria > Squamata > Acrochordidae > Acrochordus > Acrochordus granulatus. Next base: position 8,377 of record JANHZU010080453.1, on the reverse strand, counting down.
GCAGGAAGGCAGGCAAAGTTCATGCTCCTCCTAGATCAGGCCCCCGAGGGCCACCCGCTGACCCCTCCTCCTTTCTGCTTCCAACGGCAGGTGCAGGAATGCGACGTCAGTTTTAACGTCAGAAAGGAACAGCTGGCAATCTCCCTGGAATCGGGATCCTGCAGGTACTGACCTGGGGGAAGGTCCCTCTTGCTCAAAACAGCCCATTTGAAGGAGGCGCTTTGGGTGTGCTCAGAGGCCGCTTTCGGTCCCCCCTTGGGAGCTGCCATCTCGACCTCTCTGACCGTGCAGACTCCACTGATGACAAAATACTGATATTCTTTCCTCCTCCTCACAGGACAACCGAGATTTCCTCCCCCGCCGGAGACGTAAGCCTGAAGCTACTTCAGCATACTGGGGATCACGTATTTAGGAGTGGCCTTGTCCACCTAACTGGTGATACGTGGCCTCTGGCTAAGCCTGGGAGATGAATTTATCCAATCACCCACAGAGGTCAATTTGCTCCCCCCCGCCATAGTAGACAGAAGCAAAGAGGGGTTGCTCGTGAGCATCGGGGAAGTGCGGTGGAGAGCAGGTCTAGCTTGGTCGATTCCACGCACAGCAGCAGACCCTCTATTGCATCCGGTGCCTCTCTAGTCTGGTAGAAATCGGGGGCTCTCCGTGGCCTTCGTGAGTAAGAGTCGACGCTCTCTTGAGTCGAGCTCTGCCCTGGGCTCAGCGTCACACGTTACGATGTTCTTGCCTGCCTGGCCGAAGGGATCTCCTTCCTCTGGGGACGTGGCTTCTACTTCCACGGGACTCCTGATGTTCTCCTGCTCCAGTCCTGACTTGTTCCTTCTTGCTGTTATAGGTCGAACCAGCCAAGGATTTCATGAAAACTATCATGAATGGATGGATCCAACAAGGCAATAGTGAGTGCTTGTCTTTGATGGTCAAGTGTTGGGAGCTCTCCGGGATAGAGAAACCATTCAGAAGTGTTGTGGGTGGCCCATGGGGCACAGACAGAAGTGCGGGGAGGGAACGTGTTACCCCAGATTGGAGTAGAGATTCCCCTGATGGCCCAATAGACCTCTTCCTTCAGTTTTACGAGCCGCAGAATGGACGTGCGGAGTCAAGCGCAGCACCAGCAGTCAGTGCTTGCTGCAGTCTGTGGACGTAGCAGAGCGTATGGAGGGAACGGCGCATGTTTGTTTGATTTCTCTCCGCCGAAATCAGACGGCTCTCGGTAAAAGTCGTAAGCACAATTAAAACATCTTGAAACGAAAAACCAAGCGGGGCGAGAGGAGACCCCAAGCTAACAGGTCTAAAAAGCCTCCACGCGGGGAGCGGGATGACGAGGAGCCTGACAGCCGCCTCCACGACGACGAATCCCCACTGGAGCCCCAGGCGAATTGGCGGGGCCAGGCCCGAGGGCCGCAAGGGAAGGGGCAGCCCTCAGCTCAGGGGGCAAGATGCGCCACAGGGCAGGAGCCACAGCCGGAAGGGCCCTTCCCCTGCCTCAAGTCCTTGGCAGGCGCATCCGGAGGGGGCTCCTCTGCCGATTCCGATGGGACGGGAGCTCCGCGTTGGGGTGACGCGGCTCCTCGGGTGGCCTGGTCCCGTGCCGTGGAGGGCTTTGAAGGTCAAAAGCAACACCCCGAATTGTACCCGGGGGCAGACTGGCAGCCAATGCAGCCCGTGGAACAGAGGTGTGAAGCTGAGCCGATCTACTGGCTCCCAAAATCATCCGCGCAGCTGCACTCTGCACCAGCTGCAATCTCCGGATGCTCTTCAAGGGAAGCCCCCATTCAAGCGCATTGCAGTCACCCACTCTAGAGACGACGAGGGCATGAGTGACCGAGTGAAGGGACTCCTGGTCTAAGAAGGGGCGCAACTGATCCACAACACGAAGTTGCGCAAAGGCCCTCCTGGCTGCGGCTGCCACCTGCTCCTTGAGCAGGAGATGCAAGTCCAGAAGGACCCCCAGATCACACACAGGGTCTATCCGGGGTAATCCAACCCCATCAAAGATTGAAAAGTCCTAGAACCAGGACCCTCAAACGCCCAAGGCCACTCCGTCTTGCCAGTCTGTTGTTCCCCATCCAGCCCAGGGCCAGGACAGCATCACTTGGGTCACCCGGGAAGGAGATGTAAACCTGGCTATCATCAGCAGACTGGTTGGACTCTACCTTTCTGGACAACTATCATCCAGAGTAACTCTCATAACTACCCTCCCAGAAAATAATGGGAGGGGCTCCTGCAGACTAAAGGATGCATTCCTATTTGTAGATTTCGGGAAAGGAGAATGCAAAGACGTAACGTGGGCATTTGCAATTGGCAAACCTCAGGTTACCTCCCCCCCTTCCACTGTTGCTGCCTTCGGGAAAGCATGATGGTCTTACTACGAAGAAACTTGCATTGCCGTTGAAGTTCAGATAGAGCTTCCTGAGAACCGAGCGTGCCACGGTTGCCCCAAGTAGCACACATTCCTTCCATGTCCCTGTGTTGCTAGCGCACTGCCACTCGTTCAAGAATGCATCTTCCTCACAAGGCTCGCAGGGATTCTTCCTCGAAGATGCTTTCTTGAAGCGGCTCTGTGGTTCCCTGGCAATCTCAATCTGGACCAGGGGGCTAACCAGAGCAGCCCCCCCTTTGCTCCCAGGCGAGGTTGCCCTGGGAGAGTCAGGTCAGAGCTCTCCCCTCTGGTTGCTCGCGCTGCGCAGTCTCACAGAGGAAGATCTATGCAAGATGTCCCGAAGCAAAAGGAAACCTTGGAGATTATTCAAAGGGGAAATCATCGACGGAGCTACAGATGCGCCAGAAATGTGTAAATAGGGACTAGTGCGCATCTTCTTCAATTGCTGACACACAGACAAATACATACGATGGATTTGATTCGGTTGCAAAGCAACTGCCGTTAGATCGGGGGTGTCCAACTTTAGCAGCTTTAAGATGTGTGAACTTCAACTCCCAGTATGCTGGCCGGGGAATTCTGGGGGTTGAAGTCCACACATCTTCAAGTTGCCAAGGTTGGACACGATCTTCAGCCTCTCAGGTGGGAGGGTGTTTGTGGCAATATCCCACTTGAAGGAAACGAGGGAGGCTCTTGGGTGGGAGAGAAGAGCATCAGATTCAGCGGTTGCCTCCTCTCTTGCAGAAATCCTGGATGAGCATCAGATTCCTCTCCCAAACATAATGGAAATCACGGGAAGTAAACATGAATCTGAACTCAGTCTGGAAGAGGTCAGTTGATAGAAGCCTGTTTGTTTGGGTTTGGGTTGATTATCTGAAGACCACCTGCTGCCCAGATGGCCCAACACCATTTTTCTCCCAGCCCCACAATGTGTCTATAAAGCAGCGTCAAAGTGGAGGTCAGGAAAGGCAACCTCGCCGTGCAATTGCATCTCTGCCCCTTTTTTAGACGGGCCCTTTTGACCATCCCCCACAGACATCCCAGGGGTTCAAAAAGTATGGCTGCCTCTATCCATTTTCCATGTGTGGTTCCAAGGTGGTTAACGTTTTGCCCATGCAAGGGCAACCAGCTGATTTTATAGGGACGTGAGAAAGCGTGGCCTGCACTTCTAGTGTGGATGCCTGAATAAAGTAAACAAACATCATTCTGTAACGTGCACAAGTTCCTCCTGAAATCGTCCCCAAGCTTGAGATGCTCCCATCCAGGATGTCTGGTGTCACTTGGTGAGGCGATGAAGAAAAGCCTCCCATTGTCCCTCGACTGGTGCACAACTTGGTGATTTCCACCCAGAATGACAGCTTGGCTGAAGGGATGGATGCCAATGGTTCTTTCCAGAAGTGTCGGAAGGGGAGGTGATGGGGGTTAGGATGAACACCTCTGCAGGCCAGCAGGTGAGAGAAGACCCGGAGCTGCTCGGAATGAGCAGTTCTGAAGGCCTCGCCTCGCCTCGCCTCGCCTCGCCAAGAAGCCCTCTCGTTTCGACCAGATCCAAGCAGCGCACCTGGGGGGCCTCAGCAGCTCTGCATCTCCGTCATCACTGGGTGTTAGGCAAGTAGGACCGCCTGTTCCTGAATGAGATGATCAATGACCAATTTTCCAATTTCCACAGAATACGCTGATCATAACGATGGACATCCAGCCTTATGATCCAGATATGATGGCAAAGAAAGTGAAGAAAAACTACCGTCAAATAAAGTTAGAATGAAAAGGAGAGGCGTCGCGGTCCCTCTGATTGATACCCCGCTTCGCCCATTGAGCCGCTGAACCCAGGACTAAATGGACAGCATTCGTGGACCCTCAGAGGAGACAAACGCAGCCTTCTTCAACATTGCTTAGTAATTCGCATTTTGACTGTAAAGCACCTTGAGGTAGGATTAAGTGGGAAGCTGAGTAGAGATCTGTGAACCAGCCAGCGCCCAAAGAGCCCCATTCGCTGCTTCCAGGAACCCGGGGTGGCTGGTGCTCGGCGGTCTCTTTCCTCCCCTGCTTGGGAAGACTCTCTTCTCCCGTGTTGTCCTTTCAGTAGTCGCGGTTCGGTAGAGATTGAGGAATATGGTTTCTAAAATAAAATATTCCAATTTCGTCCTCTGCAATTTTCTGGTTTGCTTTGGACTTGCATCTCTTGATGTTCAGCAGGACATTACGTGCCACTGATGGATCCCACCATCGTGGACAGTGTTCATCCAGTGTCCACTCTTTCCTCTTGCGCTGTCCCAGGTCAAGTGCACCCAAACGCACAAAGGGGTGGCTTTGTTCTCTGTGCTAAACGAGGCGTGCAAACAGACAACACAGAGGCAAGTCCCACCCCCTCCAAAAAGGTTCAGCAGGTGCGGCTTACATGGCTTCGAAACCAAAGCAGCAGACTCAGGCGGGGTCCCAGTGCCAGACTTGGCGTCGATTCATCATCCAGCCCAGGTCCAAAATCGGGATGGCAAAGCTCACGCGTCGAGGCGGTTGTCGTCAACGGCGAAGGGGTGCGTGTTGCTCTGTTTTAGCAGCAGCAGCCCCGGAGCAGCTCGTTCCGTGGGGCACGACTCCTCTGCACAAGCGCCTCTGCTTGACCCTCTTTGCAGTCCGCCGCGTTCCTGTGTTGGGGTGAGGGGGGCATTCCTCGTCTTCACAGAGCGACAGCAGCCGTATCTGCCGTTTTGCCCTACCTCCTCTGCTCGCTCATGTGCTGGTGCTGGAGTGGCTGCTTGGCTTTATCAGCACTTTGGAAGCTGGTTCTGGAGCTGGCTGTCCACCATTCGTTCCCTCCTCTGACCTCGCATCTGAGTCCACCAAGAGGACTTTTAGGAAACACTGTAGATCATGAGGTTGCACAACAGCTTGAGAAATGGCTGTGATTACGCTTTTGGATGACCTATGTTGAGATGCGGGAAGCGCCTCCATCCTTGCTCTGGTTGACCTTTCAGTGGCTTTTGACACCAGTGATCATGGCATCCATCTGGAGTGGCTTTGGGGATTGGCCACGGGTGGCGCTACATTGTGCCGGTCCTTTTCCTTTCTCGGAGGCCAGTTTCAGTTGGTGTTGCTGGGAGCCAGAGATTACACCCTTGGCCCCTGCTACATGGGGTGCCAGAGGGCTTGCAACTTTCTTCACTCCTATTTAACATCTAAATGAAATAAGTGGATGACATCATCCATCATCAGGGGTGAGGTTTCAGTATGCTGAGGATACCCAGTTGTTTATGTCCACCCTGGTGAGGTATGTGATGTTGATATCCTTTCTTGGCACCTGGAGCCTGTGAGGGTCTGGATGGGCTCCAGTAAGCCCTGGCAAGAGTGAACAGTTTTGGATTTGGGGTCTTCTTTATCTGGGATTTACCATCCATTGTGCTGGATGGACTTGCACCGACCCAGACAGACCCAAGTATGCAATCTGGAGGTTGATCTAGACTCATGATGCCTGCTTGAAGCAGTGGCCAGGAGCACAGCTTTGTGGCATGTGCCCATTCAAGAGCCTGTCAAGCGCATAAGACCAGGCCCAGGCAGCAAGGTTCAAGGCAATAGGTTTGCTGGTCTTGCATATTTAGAAGAATCTGCCCAATTGGCAGTTGAACACCTGTGGCCGGGAGGTAAGGTCCGGTGGGCTGGGTCTCTTCTGTTTGTGGCGACACAGCAGCTCGAGGCTGATCCCGCATTTGAGACCTTCCCCTGGCTCAGCTCTCTCCTCTGCCACAGGGACTCTACTGTCAGTCACTCACGCCCTACTCACCCCCAACTGGACTACTGTAATGTGCTCTACCTAAAGCTGCCTTTGAAGAGCATCCAGAAACTTCGGCTGGTGCAAAATGCAGCGATGTGGACAGCAATGTGTGCTCCAGGAACCGCTCATGTTACTTCTCTGCTTTGCAAACCGTCTTGGCTGCCAGTTTGCCAATTCCCCCTTGGCTCCCACCCAGAGGGAGGAATCAGACCATTTGCCAAGGCATTCAGTGTAGCTGCAGTTGTTCTCCTCCTTCCCTCTGTCCCATTTTCTTATGTCTCCTCTCATGGAGAGGAACAAGCAAACAGGCAAAGGAAGGGCTCAACAGCAGCCTGCCACTCTATTTTTGCCCCCTCCCATCCACTGCACCCACCTAAGCCCCAGTGTCCCATTAAAAAAAAAGAGGTAATATGGAGAGGGTCCCAGCAAGATTAAAGGCACCTGCAACAAGAGTGTCCGGCCACAGCGTTTTGCGAAGTCAATGTCCCAGACACTCCTCAGGTGCCCACAGCCATTCTGCCTTCCTTTCCTCCAGTTGGTCTCAGTCTTCTTGGACAGCAGAGTGTCCTGGATATTGGACAAGCTACCCCCTGGACGATGATGACTTTGCCCAACAGTTCGTTCAGCCCCCACTGCTTTTTTTCTTAATTTTACCCCACCTCTCAGATTGTGCCTCCGGAGGAAAATGCTTGTTTTGGGCAGGAAGGGATGCTTCTCTGGAAAAAGGGCACAACTCCCCCTTGACCCTGCCAGGCCTGATCCTCAGCACTGGACCTTTGTCAGAGGGAGGCTGACTGATCTCAGCTTCCTTCTTGTTATGTGAATCTGGCTCCATGCCGGAGGTAGTCCCAAGTCCTGATAACATGAGACAGCTGTGTTACCTGTCCCTATTGTGTGTCAAAGACGCACTGTTTGCGCACTTCCCCTCCCTGGCACCCAGAGCTGCCAACTTGTGCAAGATCCTTATGCAGCTTAGACAAAGGGATATTGCAAACACCTTGGTCACCTGGGCATAACCTGGAGCCTCAGGTGGGTTGTCTTCAGGAAGAGAGAAGGGGTCTTTCCTGCCTGAGATCACCCACCCTTGGGGATCAGGCTGCTTTCAGTGCTGAGGGCAGAACTCCCCATTCTGGGACATACCCCAGTGCAACAAATGCTGGTGAGAAAAAGACAAGCAAGGGCTCCCCAGTGTCCATGACTCAGAGAATTTTGGGGTGCTGGGTAAAGATGTAGGGAGGTCGCTTCTCCCCTCAGCTGATCCCCACCTGAATTGCGCTGATGGTGCTGTTAATGCTCTTGATGTAAGAGCTTGGTGGTTCATTTCCTCAAAAGGGCTCCTTCAGCCCTGCCGGCCATGACATGCAAGAAGTCAGTCATAAGCCGCTGGAAAATCTTAAGGCAGCTGCTTTAGAGGGTTGCAAGCTGATTTGCTCACACGCTCTGAGGCACCTTTGGAGAAATAAATGAAAAGCTCTGCACAACGGGGATGCGTGTGCAGTTTAACTGAAAGGGGCCAAGATGGGGAAATTCAGCGGGACTTAAGCTAACGCCTTATTGGATGCTGAGAAGTTGCACAGAGGACCCCTGCCCTTCCCAGGAGGATGTTAGCGAGGGTGATTGCATTACCGGCCACGTAAGCATCTTCAGTCGATTCAGAGGACTCTTAAAGGCCCGCTGATGCTACAATCCTGCCTCCAGATCAGGTAACATGTGTAAATCCTCCAAAATGGAATTCAAGCTGGGTGTCAGGCAGTGAGCTGCTGAGGCTGTTCTGTTCAGGTCTTGGGAAAATGTACCGAGAGACCGGGGGAGTAGCAGGGGCGATGTCGAGGCTTCGTCGCCTTAAAAGCAGCCCCCTGAAAGGATCCCTGCCAATTTGCACCATGGGAGGGGCAGGGTTCCCATGCGATCAGTCAGAACTGGAGAACTGGATTTAGCAGAAACCTGCTGAGGATGCTGAGCCTGTGGAGATGTGCAGAAGACAAGGGGGGAGAGGAGTGACGTCATGAAAAACATGATGTCATCGCATGAATTCCATGATTCATATCATTTGTCTGTGATGTAGATGGAGAACACGTACAACCTGGAGCTCGTACCGTAGATTCATTTTTGGGGTACCTGCTGATGGGCCACATAACACAGTAAGCCGTAACCAGGTGAGCCATGTTGACTGACCATGGTCAGTGTCCATCGACCAGCTCTCCCCATCCCTTTTC
>JANHZU010080416.1:0-10491 GCA_032468055.1 Acrochordus granulatus | reverse complement strand
CCAGTCCAGATGCCTGTTTTTTAAACTTTGTTGCGATGCAATTACCCTGGATGAGTGAGAGTCTTCACAGACATATAATAATGCATGAAGAAATGTGTAGCTTTGCTTGCATTCATTCTTCCATAGAAGTGAATACCATCCTTTCTATTGAATTAAGAAGTCTCTCAGATTGCAAAACTCTTTCCTTATTATTTATTTGTTACATATTCTGCTTTTTTTTTCTTAGTTCAAAGTGGCATACATAGCACAAGCTCTTTGATTTTCTTTCAAATTACCAAGACAGAGTATTGATTGGCCCAAAGTCATTCATGAGTTGCCATTGCTGAGAATGTACTTAAACCTGGATTTCTGGACTTTGCCTTCTTCCATAGGAATGAATGATGATGAAGTTGATATCATCTGCACTGAATCTAAATTGTCCCCTTCCTCAAAGATGTAGACAGACAGCATTGTAATAAACTGGAATTAAGGATGTAGACAGAAAGCATGGTAATAAACTGGAACAGTCAATATGCTCTATTAGGCATAACCATTGTTATTCCAAACTCATAGTTATTCATCCTAAATCAGAAGATATAGAAAATACCTAACTGCATCCATATCAGTATAGGGTATAGTATCAGTATAGAAACATAAAGGTTTCCCCTGCCAACTCTAGGGGGCGATGCTTCCCTAGTTTCTTCGACTATAAAAGTAAGTGGGGAGAGATGAAGTTTCAGACTTGCAAGTTTCTGTTAATGTAAGTTTAAAATAAAGTTAGAGCTTGTACTTCTAGATGTGCTTCTTGTCTGGATTACTTATCAGGCCTGTGACATCAATTCCTGCAAAAATCCAAGAAAAAATAAACAAGCAATGGGTTTACAAGCAATTAGAAACAAATAGGGTGATTACCAGAAGCCAGCAAAATAGGTTATGCCAGACAATCTTATTGCTTTCTTTGATGAGGATTATACTAATGCACTGAGGGAATACTGTGGGTGGACTACACTTAGACTTCAGTAGGACATATGATAAACTAGAACATAGTCTTCTTCTTGATAAACTGGAAAAATGTCAGCTGGATGATCCCACTACCAGATGGATTCACAGTTGACTGAACAAATGTAGCCAACCTGTGATCCTTAGTGGGTCTATGTCTACATGGAGGGATGTATGCAGTGGGGTACCTCAGCATTCTGTCCTGGATCCAGTATTATTCAACATCTTTGTGAATGACCTGGATGAGGGAGTGGAAGGCATGCTCATAAAATTGTGAATGACACAAAGATTTGGGTGGGGGATTTCTAATAGCCCTAAAGAGAGGCTAAAGATTCAAACAGATCTTGATAAAACTTGAACATTGGGCCCTATCTAACAAAATGTTGTACAATGTTTTCTGCACTGAGGCAGGAAAAAAAAACATTTTTTTTCCAAGATACATAGCATCTGGCTTATCAATAGTACTGGCTAGGAAGGCTCTGAGAGTCTTGGTAGATCACAGATTAAGGAAGAACCAGTAATATGCTGCAGCTGCCAAAAAAGGCAAAGGCAGTTGGGGCTGAATCAATGAAGAGATAGTGTCAAAATCATGGGAAGTAGGAATACTACTCTATGTTCCACAGGTGAAACCATTCCTGGAATATTGTGTCCAGTTTTCACAATACAAAAAGGATCCTGAAGAATTGGAAAGAGTGCAGAGAAGAGCAACAAAATTGCCAAGGGGCTTCAAAGTTAATATCTATGAAGAGAAGTTAAAGTAACTTGATATTTTACCTAAAGAGAAGGCTAAGAGAAACTAAGGGAAGACATGAGAACAGTGTTCCAATGCATGAAGAGATCTCATAGATAAGAGGGAATAGATTTCTTCTCTCTAGCAGGAGGGTTAGATAACCTTACGTTTAATGGGTGGAGCTTCACAGGAAAGATCTAAGCTTGAACTGAGGAAGAATTTCTTGAGCACGAGAGCAATTAAGTAATGGGACAGCCTGCCAGAATGCAATGAGGATTCCCACCCTATGATTCTATAAACACAGATGTTTCAATTTAGCTGTTGTGATTATTTACTAATTGACTAAATCCCATATATCTAATTTGTCATTCATCCGAGACCAGTAATATACACACTGCATGTGGCATTCACTCTTGTATATTAATATTACAAACTTGGGAATTACCTTTCATTTGCTACATCTGTCCACTAATCTTCCTTTTCTCAAACTGCTTAAATTAGCCAAATCAAGTCACAGTTCTGAGCTCGATTGTATGTACTTTCCAAAAGACACATTCCAGAGGTTTATGCCTTGGTGCCTTTCTCCAGACTCCTTTGAGAGAACTGTCATTACAGAGCATGTAAATAAACAGGCTGGCCAGAGAAATTGTACTCTTTCCTCAATGACTTAGGGAAAAGCTGCTTTCACCATTGCAGCATGGTCCCCCGTGTTCACCACAGGGAAAGTCTCCATGCTGGGAACAGAACAGATTACAAAAGCTTACTCTTATTTATCCTCCAGCCCAGTCATTCACTCGCTCAGCTAGATCCACTTTTCTTGTAAAGCACAGCAATTAAAACAGCACTGTGACATTCAGTGAGGAGTGGTGGCACAGTTTCATATATCAAAGGTACATATGAGCAGAAAAGTGTGTAAGCCAGAATGCTTTATTCCACACCCCATTCCAAGTTGTTCAGTAATTCAGTGCAACTTAAGCCCTTAAGTCAGTTCTTGCTGTAAATGAAGGAGCTCAGAAGACAGGACTATTGTACATTTGCTGTGCAGCATTCTGGTATTACAGAAATATTTAGTTTTCTGAACTGGGTTGAGAAGTTGAGCCTGTCAGAAAATGTGAATGACTCATAAATGTTGTGCTGTTTCTTAACTAAATGAAGAGGAAATGAAAAAAAGGAAGATAATTTTCTTGGAAATGCTTTCCCAATCGTTAGAGAAGATAGGATACTTTCATCTCCTGAGTCATTCCTTATAGCTCAGCCTTTGCATATTCTAGCAGTAATAGCTTTTCCTTCCTATCATTCATAGTTTGCTGCATCTGTCCTCTATCAAGATCATAAGATAGGGCTTTCAGATTTTCAGCTGTATTGGCTTAATCATAATGTGGCTTGGTTTTGGTATAATAAAATATGCAGATCCACACTGTATTATAATTGTTTGATTGATTGATTGATTGAAACATTTATATACTTGTCTGACCTCTAACCACCTCTGGGAGTCCAGATCAGAAATTAACACAATACACAGAAATATTTTAAAACAATAAAACTAAATACATTAAAACAACATAAAGGTGCCATTTCAGCCTTCTAATGTGCAGTTGTCCCATCTTATTCTAGTGCTTGGGAGAAAAATGGGTCTTCAAAGTTTTATGGAAGGCTAGAAAGGTAGAAACTTATTTCAGTAGTAATGGGAACCCTAGATAGAGCCCTAAATAGAGCCCTATTTCAGGGGGCTGAGTGTCCCATAGGGCAGGAGCTGTCACAGGAAAAAAAATCCTTTCTAGCTCCCATCACATGGTTATATTTAGAAAAAGAGATGAGGAATTTGCCTAACCTATCTGACCTCATAGTAAATGTTCTTAAGGAAAATGCTCTTAATTGATTAAGGTAAATGTTCTTAAGGAAAGGCAGTGCCACAGATAACTGGTCCATGTACTATATAAGTCTTTAACTTACGACCAGCACCTTTAATTGCATCAGGAAAGAAAGTGAAGTTGTTAACAAAGTTGTTACATGGGCAAACCTAGGGCTCCCATTACTACGTGTGCTGCTGCATTTTGGACCAGGTGAAGTTTCCAAGTGGTATTCAAAGGCAGTTCCACATAGAAACCCATGTAGAATCCTTATACATGAGCAACATTATAATTTATTCAACATTTATGGATTAAAAAAAATTGTCTTAGCATCAGATGTGAAGATGGCCATTCTGTTAGAAATTGTGCACTAACTCTCTCAGTAACCTGGAGTAGATTTCATTTCCATAACAACAATAGGGAGAATGCGATTAATTTATTTGCACAAAACAAATACAATAGCAGGCTAATAAATTGGTTAATCCAAGGAGACTGCAAAGAACATTAAGACTTAAACAGCAATCTTAAATCCCTGTGAGAATGAAAGTTTACAAGCTTCAAGAGAAAAAACACATTTTCCTCTGTCGGAGCATTTCAGTTTTGTCTGGAAGAGAGAACTATTTGTAGATTTGATACAATCTTAAGGAGCAGCCATTCAGAAAAAGGATCTGCAAATAAGAAGAGAGTATCAGAATATTGCTTTTGAAATGCAGAATTTTGAAAAGGTCAGATCAGCAATATATATGCCAAAAAATATTGCCGTGAAAATGCCATAGCAACATCTTCCATTTATGGATCACCATTGTAAATGAAGGTCAAAATATCAACACTTGCTCAAACTATTTGTTCAGCTCCTTGTGTGATTCCCTTCTCCCCCCCAAAACCACAATACTAAATTGACATATAATAAATTACTCAGTTGACATAACAATGTTTTGTGTGATCTGCTTCACTCTTCACCAAGCAATAGTACGGAAGTGCCTTCTAATTTTGCTTCCAGCATGCAATGAACTGGAAAATTTATTGCTGCCGTGATGTGATTACCTCCATTCCAACCCTTTTTCTTATTGGATTTTTAAAAAATATTTCCAGATCAAGAGAATTTACTCTTAATTCAAGAGAGAAACAAGGGGAATCCCAGGTTAGGAGAGAATATCATTTTGAGTACATGACATGTGGTACTAAAGAATAAAGCCAAATATATGTAACCAAGTAGTATAGAGTTAATTAGCTACATAAGCAATTGCCTTTTTCTCTGCAGTCAGGGTTGCATATTCACTGAAAATGTAAAGTGTGTCCTGGATAGTTGAAAAAAGAAGATTCTAGCATAGAAATGTTTCTATTGGATGCATGGTAGAGCTCATAAGGTATGAGCTTAACTAATTATACCTAATTAAGGTATATAAACTATATCTTGCACTTTACATGTCTTTCTCTTAGAAAACTTGTATAGTTCCTTCTGCTCAGATGTAACTTTCAGTAAATTAATTTCATTGATATGACAGGAAAAGTTGGAGTAGAGTTAGGATGAATTAACATAAAGATATAGCTCAAGTAAAATGTGGTTCCTATTATGAATAAGTCCACTTTCTTTGTTGACCATAAATACCTTCCCCTTCTACCATCAATGTGGTCCATTATGGTCCATAAGATGCACATCTGGCTCAGTTTCCAAATTGACAGAAGTAGCCCACATCATCAAAGTACAAAGAAAAGCTGGAAGAAGAGGTAAATATTAAACCTACTATAACATATGTTAACTGTTGAACATTAGATTATTTTTCAGAATATTTTGTAGTGAAATTCAGAGATAAAAGTAACTTAGTGAAGTGTGATGTTTTTCTCATACACCAAAATGATATCAAATGATGGAGATATATATGTAAGCATGTACATGCACACATCATCATTTTACCTATTTAAGAGACATATTCTTATTAAAAAAATAAAATCTTCAAACTCAGGTTGCAACAAATCAGCATTCCCCATCTTATATGTTAGGATTGTAACTCACAGAATTCTTTCTCAGGTTGAGAATTCTGCGGCTCCAACATAACTAGAGGACACCAGTTTGAGGAAAGCTGATTTAAATTTCTTTAAAAAATGAAAGCTATATAAGCTCAAGGCCCAGAACACTCATTTATGACAGCACAGGATTTTCTTCTGAAGTTGAAGTGACAATAGTAGAACACTGTCATACTGTTACATGTTTTGACTAATGATTGCTGCATACAAAATAGTGCAAACCTGGGACTTATAACCCTACTTGACTATAACTTGAAAACGCCACCAGCACTATAGTGAAAAGGACTCACTCTTTAACAAGGTAAGGAAAGCTGGCTTTTTGAGGTTGCTGGCTTTTTATATACCATTTGCCCATCTAAATTAAGCCTGTCAGCAGTTAATTTAACTTCACTATTGGAAGACAAAAATCGTGGGAGTTGAAAGCTGGCTCTCTGCCCATCTACAGGTGGAAAGCTTTTTGTTAGTGCACAGAAGAAAGGTCCCTCTGACAGACACACTGGAGTCCTGACTTTTGGCAATGTCTGGAGACAAAGGTAATTAAGAGACCATTGGAGCGTGTGTGTATGTGTGTATAAGAGAGAGAGTGAAGGAATATAACTTAATGTAACTTAGATGTTATATTACACTATACATAGATGGAGCTTTTTGCCTTGGGATAGACAGTATCATCACCAGTGGATTCATGTGGGGCTGACTAACAGCACACAATGTATAGTCCTTGCTGGAACTACATCTATGTGGAAGGAAGCATGCACTGAGGTATCTCATGGTTCTGTCCTGGTCCCAGTCCCTTGTTCAGCATCTTCATAAATGACCTAAATGAGAGAATTGAATGGGTGCTCACCAGATTTGCAAATGATACAAAGCTGGGGCAATCGCTAACACTTTGGAAGATAAGCTTAAAATTCAGAAGGATCTTGACAGACTTGAACATTGGACCCTTTCCAACAAGTTGCAATTCAGTGATGACAAAAGAAAGATTCTACACTTAGGCAGGAAAAACCAAGTTCACAGGTACAGGATAGGCAGTACCTGGCTCGACAGTAGTGCCTGTGATAGGAATCTAGGTATTTGCTTAAGTATGAGTCAGCAGCATGCTGCAGCTGGCAAAAAAACACAACACAGTCCTAGGCTGCATCAACAGAGGAATAGCACCACGATCATGGAAAGTGATAATACCACTCTATACTGCACTAGTGAGGCCACATTTGGAATACTGTGTCCAGGTCTGGTCACCACAATAAAAATGCTGAGGCCCTAGAAAGAGTGCAGAGAAGAGCAACAAAGATGATAAGGAATCTGGAGGCTAAATCATGCAATGAACAGCTTAAGGGAACTAGAGGAAGTTCAGCCTAACAAACAAGAATGTTAGGGGATACATGACAGCCATCTTCCAATACTTGAAAGGCTGTCACAGGAAGGAGGGCTTGGGTTTATTCTCCATAGCACATGAAGATAGGACAAGATGCAATGGGTGGAAACTTGTCAGAGGGGGATCCAACCTGGAAATCAGGAGAAATTTCCTGACAGTGGGAACAATTAATCAGTGGAACAGCTTGCTTCCCAGAGTAGTGGGTGCTCTGTTGCTGGAGATTTTGAAGAAAAGATTGGACAACTGTTTGTCTACGATGGTATGAGGACTCCTGCCTTGGGCAGGGGGTTGGACCAGAAAACCTCCAAGGTTCCTTCCAGCCCTATGATTCTATGAGTTTTCTATGTAACTTCTTGACTTGAATATTGTATCTTGACAATTCAGTGCAAGGGAAGGCTTTTAAGCTTCTGTGAGCAAAGCAGCTTGCTTGTATCACTGCAGATTTCTTTGAAAGTTGATAAAGTATCTTTGCACAATATGGCATTTGTAACACCATGGTGTAGAAAGAGTATTCATCTTCATGCCATTGCATTGCATTTTCCCCAAACAATAAGAATTTTATGATACCCCATCACCTAAAGAAGGCAAAATGTGCAGTTTAGGTGCCCCTTCCTATGGGATTTCTTACTAAAGAACAAGAGATCCATGTCCAAATCAACCCCAAACCACACAGGTTCAACTTGGTGACTTAGGCCACTCACTCACCTTACTTTCTTAAAGTAAGGCCTGAAGTCCATTGTGATAGTTATTTAAGCCTAGGTTATGGAGTGAACTTTGGATCACTTTGGCTAGTCATTCTTATCTAGCCTAACAGAGTCCATATTTCCCTCAGAAAGTAGAAATAAATATATTAATTTAAACAACAGAACTTCACTTTGGAAAAATATACTTGAGATACTTAATTCATACATATATTAGATTTGTAAAAATCTAGGTGTTTAAAATTATTTTTTCCCAAGTGGTTCCTTTTCAAATTTGCTGACCAAATAAAAAATGACAAACATGTACTAACTCCATACAAGTTTAAAAAGAGGAGTGTGTGCTCTATGCTGTTTCACTTTCATCTCTGCTTACTTTACTTTGGTGATGAATTTTGAAATTGAACCTGTTGGAACAAATCACAGTTCTGTGTTACTTTTAACTTATGCATCAGATTTACTCCAATACTTTTATAAACTATGTGCAAAGTTTTGGATTTCATAGGATAAAGTCCTATGAAATTCAAAAAGGGGATTGAACTTGGTGGGTTTTTGTTCACTGGCGTAATGAGCAATGTGGTAAACAGTCACTATGGAGGCATGTTCCAAAAACCCATGGAGCTAACCTGAAGTCTGAAGAGCAGCTGATCAAAAAGGCACTTGCCTGACACTGTATCTGTTTTGGACTAAATGTGATGCATTTGAACAACATTGACCATTTTTTTACCATATGTAGCAAACTGATCAATTCTCATTTTATCACGATGCTGCCCACAGCAGATAACGCTGGATGTAGACACGTATATAATATATATGTATGTATGTGTATGTAAGTATGTGTGCACACACACACACGGTGTGTGATGGCACGAGCAGTTAAGAAGCTGGGCTTGTGGGATGGAAGGTCAGGCAGCCTGAGTTCGAGACCCAAGCACAGTGGTGCAACAGGGTGAGCTTCTGTTGTCTGCCCCAGCTCCTGACAACTGTGCAGTTCAAAAGAATATACTGTAAAAGTGCAAGTTGATAAATAGGTACCATCTTTCGTGGGAAGGTTACAGCATCCATGCACCTTGGTGTATAGTCATGCTGGCCACATGAACGCAGAAGTGTCTTTGGACAAGTGTTGGCTCTTTGGATATTAAACAGAGATGACCGATGCCACCTAGAGTTGGACATGACTGGCAGGGGAAATCATTATATATATAAATATTTATGTATATCTCAGTATTTTTCAACCTTTTAAAGACATGTGGACTTCAATTCCCAGAACTCCCCAACCAGCTGAGAGTTGAAGCCCATATATCTTAAATGTATGTCAAGGTTACACTGATACAGATCATATACATCAACTTGCTAGGTTCTGACATCTTCCTAAAGAGACCCTGAAACCATACCCCTAATCAACATTCATTTTATCCTTTTATGTACACATTTCATCTTTACTCCTTTTCAAAATGCAGAGCTTAAAAGTCTAACCAAGCATCCAAGTATTAACAGCATCTAAACCGTATTAATGAATATCGCAACCATAAACCCCAAACCTTGTAATATACCTCCCTCTGCTGGGCCTGGTAGGAAAAGACAGCTAAGATTTTAAACCACAAATTTAAAATTCTCTGAAATTAAATACTGTACGGAGTACTGATAGAAGAGAATATTTGGAGCTCGGGCTTGAACTGTGGAGTCCTTGGTGCTCTCTGGGCTTCGTTGTTTTCTTGAATACATTTTCTGCAGACATCATCAGTGCTCTGATGAAGTTACCTAGTTGTGGTAATGAAACATCTTCAAGGAAGCTCAGAGAATACCAAGGACTCCATAAATATGATGTGCACTGGAAAAGAATGCACTGAAGGTTTCACGAAAATAAGAGTTTATAATCTATATTAAAATGTGGTTAGAATTCCCAAAGTATGATGTGATTTATCCTATTACAGAAGAGATTCCAAGTTTGTTTTGAATTGCATAATTATGTAGAACTACTTGTATGACAAAAGGAATTTAAGGAGTGTTATTTTTTTATATTTCTTGAGAAAATCTATTTACTTCCACAAAATTGGCTAATGCAGGTACCTACTTCCTAAATTACCAAAGAAATGGAAATTAGATCTCAGCATCAAAGAATACTTGGGGTTTTTTTTCCTTTTGGGGTATTTGTATTTTAGATTTTGTCTTGTGTTACTTGTGTTATTGGTTTTTTTTGTTCTGTCTTTTGTATTGTATGTTTTTTTTTATTTTGTTGAAAAATAATAAATATATTTAAAAAAAAGAATACCTGGTAAGCTATTACTAGAAACTAGCACATGTATCTGAACTTTTTATGGTTTGGAATAACTTCTTGATTATTCAACTTACTTTTTATTAACCTCATCACAGTGAAGTTCTCTGTTTTGGACTAAATGTGATGCAGTTGAACAACATTGACCATTTTTTTACCATATGTAGCAAACTGATCAATTCTCATTTTATGATTTATATGAGGAACTAAGATTTAATCTTAAGAAATTCAGTGTGTTCCAGAATGTATTCATCTTATAAGTGAAGATATGGAAAGCCAGAATTCCTAAATTCCCTAAGGACATGTTTTGCAACCACTTTGTCATTGCTAATGGTTCTTTATGATTGAGGCTAAAGAGGCCAAGTTTTATAGTTCTAGGGATTTGATTCAGAAAGATACTTTGTGGAGACACAAATACAGCCCCTGTCTGCATCTCTTTAAAGTAGCTGCATCTTTTCTGCGGATTAAGAGTCAACTCTGGTCTTAGGTATTTTGTTAAAATCAAATCTGAAGCCTTGCACAGCCAATCAAAAGAAAAAAGATGTCATTTCTTTGAAATAAGC
>JANHZU010079911.1:0-10501 GCA_032468055.1 Acrochordus granulatus | reverse complement strand
GAAACGAGTCACACAGAAGTAGGTCAAAACCTGGTTTCTCTCATTACCCATTGCAGGACGTGGATTAACTGGCTTAAGTTCCAGGAAGGAGGATTCCGTGCAGATCAGAAAATGCCTTCTAAGAACATGAGCACTTTAAGAAACAAACCAGTGAGTCAGAGTAGAAAGATAATGGCTATCTGACTAAATGCTTTGATGTGGATGCCAGACCTGAGCAGGGGTGGCGGCGGATTGATAGATTGGATGAATTCACAGATCCCTCCAACTCTATCACCCCACGATCCCATGACCAAGTATAGGCCCAATGCTGCACATGAGTCTCTGGGTTGACTGATCGCAGTGCCTGAGACAGAATAATTACAAACTCCCCAAATAGAGCAAATCCACTTCTGGGCTACTCTGAACCCATTTCAAGAACTTTGTAATTGCTGTCTCTCAGATGTTCCACTGAGCTTCCTGTTTCGGTTCTCCCAAATCACCGATTCGTATTTTTATTTATTTATTTATTAAATTTATGTGCTGCCAAACTCAAAAAAGACTCTCGGCAGCTCACAATAAAAACATAAAATATGATAAATAAAAGCAATTAAAAAACACTAAAATTAAATAAAAAATTGCTAGACAGAGAGGGTAGGAGCAAAAACATATAAATGGCGGAGGACGAGATGGTGTACCTCCATTGGAGCAGAGCTGGCAGAGCCAGATCTTCAGGCCCTTCTAGAAGGCTGCAAGGGTGGGCACAGACCTCCCCTCTGGGGGCAAGATGTTCCACAGGGCAGGGGCTACGCCAGAAAAGGCTCTTCTTGACCCTGCCAAACAAAATTCCTTGGTTGATAGGATTTGAAGGAGGCCTCTTCTGCCAGATCTGGTGGGGTGGGTCATCCCCACTAGGGAGAGACAGTTCCTCAGATATCCCGGTCCCATGCCATGAAGGGTTTTAAAGGCCAAAACCAACACCTTGAATTGCGCTCAGAAGCAAACTGGCAGCTGATGCAGCTCGTGGAATACAGGTCTTATGTGGGCCATTTTCTTGGCTCCTAAAATCATCCAAGCAGCCGCATTCTGCACCAGCTGTAGCCTCCAGATGCTCCTCAAGGTAGCCCCATGTAGAGCGCATTGCAATAGCCCAACAAAGAGATGACAAGGGCATGAGTGACTGAGCATAGGGGTTCCTGGTCCAGGAAAGGGCACCACTGGTGCACAACACAAAGTTGCGCAAAGGCCCTCCTAGCCACGATTGCCACCTGCTCTTTGAGCAGGAGTCACGAGCTCCTATTCCGAAAACACATTATCTGAATCAAGGGTCATCCAAGTGCCTACAAAGTCTAATAAACAAAAGTGTGTAAGTGAAACATAATAAGGAAAAACTGGGAACATTCAGATAAGGAACATACTATTAATCAGCTTTCCTAAAAAACAGCAGGCAGTAGTGTTAAAAAGTACTCTCGGAACGTCACGGCTGTCCAGAAACCTTCTCCATAGGAAGAAGTCTATGTAGACCTCCAGCACAAGGATAGTGAAACATATGAGGTTATTTTTCTCATAAAGCTTCAAAGAGGGGGAGAAATGATAAGGAAAAATTAGGAACAATCTACATTCGGTTAAAGAACATATTATTCATCGGTTTTGCTGAAACATATAAAATAGACAGCTTTGCATAAGCTCCATAGTTTGGCTAAATGCAAGGCCAGAGGCCTGGGATGATTTTGTAACTCCCAAATTTTTGGGACAAGGCATTCAGGAAGAAATAAAATTATCGTGTTGCAAACGCTGCTGAAGTATGACTAATGTTATGAAATATAGTGCGCATAGTGCATAAGGACCTGGGAAATGAATATGGTAAAGACTATGATGCAATGGACAAAGAACGCTGGTTATAAGATAATGCGTGAGCAGTGGGAAAACATGTGAACGAAAGGACTGAAATGCACACTGAATTATAACTTGAAAGAGATTTTCTGCAGAATGATGTATTGTCGGTGTCTAATGCTGATTAATTGTCAAAGATGTACAAAGATGTTTCAAATATTAATTGGAAATGTTAATTCAAATGTTAATTAATACAGAATTAGTTCAAATGTTAATTCTGTAAAGAAGGCACTATGTGCGATACGTGGCGGACTTGTGATAAAGCAAAAAAATATTGGGCCAAATTAATGCCTTAATTCAGAAGATCCTTAAAGCAAACATACAAATGAAACCAGAAGTTTTTCTTTTAGGATTATTGGAGAAAAAAGAATTAGAGCTTTGTTTTTATACATGCTGACTGCAGAGAATTTTATATGCACAAAAAGATACATCAAGTCCCACAATGGAAGAATGGATGGAAAAAGTGATGGACCTGGCAGAGATGGCAAAATTAGAAATTGTTTTAATTAAAAAAAGAACATATCCAGCTTTGTTTGGAGACCACTTTTAGACCTCATGCTCGGAACAAAAAGAAAAGAAAAGAAATTTTGACTTTCGAGTTTGGATGCTTAGATTAGCTTGTTGTTATAGAAATGTTATTTACGAATTCTATAAAAAGTCGAGGTCGTAACTGTTCTGTATTTTATTGCACTGAAAACGTTGGAAGTCACCGCTTTATCTTTCTTTCCCTTTTGCCTCATTTTCCTTTCCCCCTTCTTCGACCTTTCCCACTTTCCCATTTGATTTATTTTTTTCTGTTTCTATTTTATATTAAGATAAACTTCGGTGAAATTTGTAACAGGACTTGCTGAAATGACAGTTATTTTATAAAGCTTGTGGTCAACCTACATACACATCTGCCTATGTCATTTATGCTTATATATACAACGTACGTGTTCCTATATCATATAGATTTCAGCCGTGCTCGAGAAAAGGGGGCGACACGTGTCACTCTGACAGGCTTGTGGGTTTGTGGTTCGAGGGCGTGAAGACTTCGCTGGAGCCAGTCATGCCTCGTGGGACCCTCCCCGCGTCTCCTTCTGCGCCAAGCGCAAAATAAAGCCGCGTTGCTTCAGCCTCCCCGGTCGGCGAGGACGCCGCGCCGGCATCCAACGTCGCCCTAGCCCCGGCTTGTATTTCTTCGGCCCGAGGACGGTCTTCGGAGAGGCAGTCAGCTGCGGGGGGCGGCCCAGCCTTTTCCGCTGGGCTTCACGGAAGCCAAATCCCATGGGGAAGAGACGGTGGCAACGGGAGAGGAGGTCTTCCTCCTCCTCCTCCTGTCTCTCCGTCCTGGGAATGTCGGAGCTGTTTCTGCCCCCAGACTGTCAGCCGCCTTCTCCGGGCTTCCTCCTTTTCTTTCTTCTTTTGCTGAGAAAAAATGAGGGTTCACGCTCCACTCTGCTTTCTTTGTAAAATAAGCATCCCTCCACGTGGGGTTTGCAGGAGGAGCGATGCTCCAAAGACACCGGGCCTCCGGGAGGGAGCCTTTTTTTTTAAATGGTGTCTGGAAGATTGGTTTTCTTTCTGGGGTGGCGTCAAGAGGTCTTTGGATTTCGGCGGCACATAAATTTAATAAATAAATAAAATAAATAAGAGCTGGGGCAATAGTCCCCTTCTTTATTGAACTGGGAAGGGACCCCATAGGATTCAGTGGGGCTTTGGAGCAAAATGTATAAGATATAATACGAGACAATTCCACAGTCCTTCCTTAAAAAATGGAAGGATCATCTCTGCAACATGTTTGCATTCAGTGTTTATTTTAAAGAAAATAGTTTGCTTTTATCTTCCTTCCTTCCTTCCTTCCTTCCTCCTCCCTCCTCCCTCCCTCCCTTCCTTCCTCATTTGGTAGAGACAAATTGGGCTTCCTAGGAGCACCAATTAATGAGAAGACAGTCTGGATGTTTGGGGAGAGCAGGCAAATCGGTGGTGGCCAGACAAACGGCGCATCTTTCCATTTTACACGTGCGGAGAAGGAAGGGGCTGGAGCCATCCAGTCTGTTTCCTTGGCTCAGGGCAGGAATTCAAACTGGAGCGTTTCAGACGCTCTGCCGAAGCACGGCTTGAAAAAAATCCAACGCCAGGGAAGTGATGGCTTCTCGAGAAAACTGGTTCCACTTTCTCTTTCTATGAAGTAGTTTCTAGGATCCAGTTGGCGTCTGCCTTCCTTCCCTTGATTTCTAAACGAGGAAAAGATTCCTGTCAGGAACCTGAAGGTGCTGTCATCGATCCTGGTCATTTTCCAAGGCTAAAGATGCTCAGTTCCAAGCGTCATCTGCCTGTTTTTGGCTTTCTTACAATGCTGGCTAATATTTAGTTTGCATGACTTTCAGGGGAGAGAATGACCTTTTGATCTCGCTGAATATCATCTCGCGGGATCGAATTCTATGACCTGTCGGTTGGAAAGTCATTTGATTGTAGCTTCTTAATTTTCTTCAGCAAGTCCTCCTCCCCCTGAGTTCTTGGATCGCTTTCCGAGCTTCTCTGTGTGGCTGCAATTCATACTTTCACCAGGGCTGTTGATGAAAGAACGAACCCCACCTAGTTGCGTTACGTGGCCCTTCCTCCTCGAGGCAACAGACGGGCTGGCCTGCCCACTTTGGGTTAGACTGGCTTGTGTCCAGCTGTTGCTGGTTTCTGCACCGTCCAGACCTTCCTCTGCACCGACTATGCGAGAACTCTCTTCCCTCTCGTGTCTCCTGCATCACAGCCGCTTTCTACTCAGCCATTAAATATTACACGCGGAACAAGGTCCGAAGAGCCAGCTGTGCCAGTCGGGAAAGGGCATTCAAGGTGACAAGAGGAAGCACGTTCGTTTTCAGAGTCAAAGGAAAATGATTTGGAGGGAAACTTGACTTGATCCAGAACCTCTTCTAGGTCAACGGCTTGCAGGCTCTGAGGCGTGATCAGAACCAGTTTGACTTGGACCAGGATTAGCGACGGTGTGGATGCAAAGCGTTCTTTTCAACTGCCATATCTCTTGATGGGACATTGGGTCCCTCCTCAACCTGGGAGAAAATGCTACATCTGCTTCGGCGCTTTCCTGTCCTGCCTATGACCCAGCAGTGTAGAAGCATGATTTTCTTCTGCTTCAGATACACTTGGATCACACAAGGAGGCATGTCAGCTGGCTTTTGTCCCATTCCTCCGAGCTCGAAGTTCGAGTCACAGAGTGGAGGGCAACCAGATTGGCCAAGTGGGCAATTGATCGCTGACTTCTTCTGAAGATCCAGAGAGTTCCCTCATTCTCTGGAGTAGATGAAAGAAAACACTGCCAGGAAAAATTCACATTATCCAGTTGTGAGAGCTGGTGGGGAGGCAGGGAAAGAAATGGAGACATAAAAAATCCAAGATAGAGGGTGAGTCAGGTGGCTCCTAAGCCAGGTGATAAGAAACTGGGAAGAAGCATTTCCAAGCACTCATCCGTAAGTCGCTCACTATAAACAAACCTTGCGGGTCCCAGCCTCTGAGTTCAGTCCAGACTAGCGTTAAAGGGCCCTTCCTGAAAACGGGAAGTGTTCGTACTTCCTTATCTCGCCCAGCTGCGATCACCTGGGGGTGCGAAGGGTGCCAAGATGGTGGGTGTAACTGCAAAGCCCTGCTCCGCTTTTCACACGCAAAGTACACCTTAAAAAGTGGTGGCCCTTTGGTCACGGGATTGCACCCTCCGTCTGGATTTTTCTGGACCCCCTCGCCCCGCAGATGTCCCCGTCAGCTGCGTGGAGCTTCTTCTCCACTGACAACGGTTTGGGATGACCTGACAAAAGAACAGGTGATGGGAATCCAGAAGGGCGATATTTATTGATCTCGGTAAGCCTACGAGTGTTTCAGAGCAGTGTCTCTCCAGCACGCTGGTTGGGGAGGTCCACACATCTTCAAGATGCCAAGGGTGAGGAACACTGTTTTAGGGGAAAGATAGTTGTCTGTCTCCACCAATCCCAGTGCAAACCTCAGGGCCCCCCCACTCATTTGCAGGTGGTGAATATTTTTAAAGAGAGAAAGCATTTCGTTTCATTTCATTTCATATCTCTATTCTAAAGACACCGTCATTCTTGAAAGTGCAGCTGGCAGTCCACGGGGAGCCCAACTCGCAGTTTTTTTGGCAAGTGGTCTCCTGGAAGCTTCTTCTGGCTTAGTTTTCCCCCTTCCCTCATCTTTTTGGTTCCAGTTCTGGGATTTCTCAGTGGTCTCCCATCTGAGGACTAATCATTTGACCTTTCTTTTTGAGACCAGCTGAGATCTGCTGCTGGAACAAGAATCCAAATCCCTTGATTGCCCTCATCCAATTGAGTTTGGACATTTCAGCCTCTCAGACTGTTTGATTTTGTTCCTTTTTATCCTGCAGATTCCCAGGTGGAGCAACATTTTTATCCCCATCAGAAGCCATTCTTGTTGTGAGAGCAAAGGAGAGTTTCTGGAGCTGGAAAAAAGTGCAGATGAAGAAATCAGAAAATCTGCTCTTCGTTCAGAGAGCTAAACCGATCTTCAGACCCAGGCAGCAAGGTGAAGGGCAGTTCCTGCTGTCTAACTCTTTCAAAACTTTGACTCTCCTGATAGATCCAGGTACAGGTAGTGCTCAACTTACAACCATGACTGGGACTGGAACTTCTGACACTAATCAAGGGTCACAGTGATGTCACCAGCTAATCCTCTCAATCCGGAAGCGCCTTGAAGGTGCTTCCGGCACAAGTACAGTACAGTGAGCATGCCCGATTTTATGACCTTTTTTTGTCATAGTTGTTAAGCAAATCACTGTGGTTAAGTGAATCTTGCAGTCATTAATCAAACCTATCTTCCTCCATCGCTTTGTCCAAAGACAACTGGAAAGGTCGTGACAATCACATGGCCCCAGGATGCTGTAGCTATTGTAAGTACATGCCAGTTGCCAAGTCCTGAATTTTGATCGTGAGACCTTGGAGATGTGCAACAGTTCTAAACATGAGACCCAGATATAAGTCACTTTTTTTAGTGTCATTGTAACTTCATACAGTTGCTAAGTAAACAGTTCTAAATCAAGGGCTACCTGTATTCATTTGCTGCTTGACCTGCCAATACTGTGTGAGAAATTGGAAGCTGGATGCTTTGCTGATTTCTGCAAAGCTGGTGGGGAAAAATAATTATATATAAATGCACATTCTGGAAAGACTCCATGCCTGGCCGGGGGAATTCTGAATCTTCTGGAAAGACTCCATGCCTGGCCGGGGAATTCTGGGACTTGAAGTCCACACATCTTCAAGTTGACAAGTTTGAGAATCACTGGACTATTGCAGACAAACTCCAAGATCCCTTCAGTGTTCGAATATTTCTGCATTCAGTGGCTTATGTTCCCATCTCCTCTCCCTCTACCTTTTGCAGTTCAGTTTTGCATTGTGTCAATGGATAAAGGTTTCCATCCTGTGAAGAAGGTAAATTCTGTGGGGTACCAAGACAGACAGACATGATGGGTGCTTGGTGTCTCCATGTGAACACTTTAATTTTTTCCAGGGTCATTACCCCTCCAGAGGGCTTGGTGACCTTGTGGCCAGGCACTTTCAACCCAACCAACCTAACGGAGTGGTTGTTAAGAAGAGAATGTATGAAATGATGAAAATCTAATCAAGGGGCTGGCCTAACCGCAGCCATTTTAGTTTCTGTAAATTAGAAATCATCATTAGCTCAGGGCAAGAGAAACACTACACAGGACGGCCTTTCATACGTAGAAGATTGCCATTAGCTTGAAGTGGGAAAAGCACATATACAGGAAGGTCTTTCGCATGGAGATAAAGACTGTTAAACCATGACAAGTTCCAAAATGTTCATTGTGGTCTTGCTATTGGTTGGAGTTATCTGTAGGGTCATGTTATAGGCTGTTGTTGTCATCTTGCTATTGGCTATTTTAACCTATAAAACCTTTGTCCAAAGACCCCTAAGTGTGGGTGCTTCCTCTCTGTCCTCTGCCACTGAGCAGAGAGGATCATTCACCCAGCTGTTTTGCTTGGCCAAATAAAAAGCCATTTGTTCAGATTTGAAGCCTCTGCTTGAGTCTGGTTGTGGTTCTTGCTGGCTCAGGTGAAACAGAATCTTACATTGCAGTTCTATTGAGAAATTTCCAAGAGTAGTCCTTGGAGGAAGGGCCAGATATAAATAAATAAATGAATAAACACATGTAATGTCATATAATGTAATGATAACACAACATAAAAGAACCTCCTATGTCCTTCTCTTT
Source organism: Acrochordus granulatus (assembly GCA_032468055.1). NCBI lineage: Eukaryota > Metazoa > Chordata > Lepidosauria > Squamata > Acrochordidae > Acrochordus > Acrochordus granulatus. Next base: position 2,391 of record JANHZU010079911.1, on the reverse strand, counting down.
CTTTATCCTGTGATTTTCCTGTGGCTTTTTTTTGTTTCTGTTGTTCCAGTTCAGAACACAGGTATGTTCTGAAAAGCCACAGAAGGTGCCAGCAGTACGGCTGGTTGGACCTCGTTAATCTTCAGATGAGAGGCCACCAGGAAATCGGTCGGCTGCAGCTCTTGGGAAGTCAAAACCAGTTCCAAATTGTCGCTCAGAAAATTATGCAAGGCGATCCCTTGGCAGTGAGGGAGAAAAATTTATTTTAAAGTTCCTAAGGCCAGGTCTCATCCCACTTCTTAAGAATGTGGCTGTTTCATACAGTCCCGAGAAGTAGCAGAAATTAGTGTTGCCAAGAAGTGAGGGTCTTTTAGCTTTGGCCAGGCCTGTTCCTGTCTTCTTGACCAGGAGTTTGGCTGAATGAGAGCACTCCCCTCACATCCGATCACAGAAACAGTAGCATCCATAAACCAAATCAACTAAAAAAGTGAATTAACTTCCTGCATAAATGTTTGTGGAAAGCAAAATTCATGCGATATTTGGGCTGCAATTCCTCAATATGCCCACTAGATGGCAGCAGAATGGAGAGATAGGAACAATTTCCTTCCATCTAGTGGTTCTCTGGAGTAATGCATTGCTGATCTGGTAACTCTAATCAAGAGTCTTATTTTGTTTCACTACTTTGCTCCTTAAATTAGTTCCACTAAAGTTGTTAAGTACTCAAGGGACCATGTCCTGGCCTCCCCAGCTTGTACAAACTCTTTGCCTAATGGCAAAGCCTTCTTGCTAATATCTAAAGCTACCATCTCCAACTTGGGGCCCTCCAGAAAATTAGGGAGTACAAGTCCTCAAATTTCCATCCAGTGGAGCAACTGCTCCTCCTGGGTGCAGATTTTGAAAGTTTAATCCCAAAACGTATGGAGGACTTCTGGAAGGCTGCTAATAGCACTCGGAAATGGGCTAGGACTACACTACCTGAGTCATTAACCACAGATCCCAGAACAATTCTGGATCACGGACAGCCTTTGGGACTTGGTATCTTGTTCTTTGTAGGACCCCAAAAGCAGCAGGTGTTCCAGTGGAGAGATTTGGAGGTTCCAATGGGCATAATTCAGCTTTTCTATCCTTTGTCTTTGAACCCCCTCTTGAGCAGCTACTAAGTGGTGGCAGAGAAAGACTCCGTGAAGACTGCTGAATACAGCTGTGATGTGAATGAATATGGTAAGAAGGAGAGATCCTGTTTGGCTGGGCGTGTACCAAGTTAAATCTGATTTATACTTGTCTGCAACTGCGCATAGGTGTCCACGCATACCTGCACCGTGAAGGGGTTTATGGGTAAATATAGGTTGCAGATGGTCCAACTTGCACACCTCCCAAATCTCAATGATGCATTGTGTGGAAATATGCGTCTTGCATGCTGATACGTCGATTGATCCGACTTCCTGTTACTTTGTTGTTTGAGCACCTCCTAGCGAGAAATGTTAATGTTTGCACAAGTATAAATGCATCAGCTATGCAACTGTATTCTGAACAACAGACACATGTTCCCGTATGTGCAGTGATACAGAAGTCTAAACCGAGCCTCGGGCCAGCAGATCTGATCTGCAAAAATCTGGACAACCAGGAGACAACAGAAAAGAACTGCTGCCATCTAGTAGTCACATGGGCACAGTGGCCTAGTGGTTAAGAAGCTGGGCTTGTTCGCCGGAAGGTCAGCAGCCCGAATTCAAGACCCAGGCGCCGGGTAGTGCCATGTGCCCCCATTATTCATCTCAGCTCCTGTCAACCAAGCCGCTGGAAAGCATGCAAAATCCAAGCAGATGAACAGGTGCTGCATAAATTGGTGGGAAGGTAACAGCGTTCTGTGTGCCTCAGCATACAGTCCTGCCAGCCACATGACTTTGGGCAACACTGGCTCTTCAGCTATGAAACAGAGATGCGTACCACTCCCTCGAGTAGGACACGAGTGAAAGGGGAAACCTTTACCTTTACGGTGCACAGTGGCACAAGCAATTGAGATGCTAGGCTGTTGGCCCAAAGGTCGGCAGCTCAAGTTCAAGACCCAGGAGCTGCCGCCTAAAGGGGTGAACTCCCATTGTTTGCCTAGCTCCTGACACCTAGCAATCTGAAAGCATGTAATAATGCAAGTCAATAAATAGATAACAGTGCCCATATGTCTCGGCATGCAGTCATGCTGGCCGCATGACCACAGAAGTGGCTCTTTGGCTAGGAAATGGAGATGAGCTTCACTTCCTAGAGTTGGCCATGACTGGCAGGGGAAACCTTTGTCTTTAGTGGTCATGGAAAATTTTTTTTGCAATGCCACAGCCTTTGGCTGTGTGGATCACAACCAAATGTGGCAAATTCTCAAAGAGATGGGAGTACCAGACCACCTTACCTGTCTCCTGAGAA
>JANHZU010079555.1:0-10507 GCA_032468055.1 Acrochordus granulatus | reverse complement strand
GGTAAGGCTGAGGCTGAGGTTCAGGGTCAGGATCAGAGTCAGGATCAAGGTAAGATGAGGCTGAGGGTCAGGGTCAGACTAAGGAGCAGGCTAAAGGTCCGTCTGAGGGTCAGGGTCAGGCTAAGGGTCAGGTTCAGGGTCAGGGACAGGATCAGGGTCAGGATCAAGGTAAGGCTGAGGCTGAGGGTCAGGGTCAGACTAAGGAGCAGGCTACAGGTTCAGGGTGTCAGGCTAAGGGTCAGGATGAGGATCAGGGACAGGATCACGGCAAGGCTGAGGGTCAGGGTCAGAGTCAGCCTCTGCCTCAGGCTCTGCCAACCTCAGACTCAGAGTCGGGGTCAGGCTAAGGGTCAGGATCAAGGTCAGGATCAAGGTGAGACTGAGGCTGAGGGTCAGGGTCAGACTAAGGAGCAGGCTAAAGGTCCGTCTGAGGGTCAGGGTCAGGCTTAGGGTCAGGGTCAGGGTCAGGGTCAAGGTAAGGCTGAGGGTCAGGGTCAGCCTCTGCCTCAGCCTCAGCCTCAGTGTAAGGTCAGGCTAAGGGTAAGGAGCAGGAGCAGGCTATGGGACAGTGTAAGGGTCAGGTTCAGGGTCAGGGTCAGGCTAAGGGTGAAGTTCTGGGTCAGGATCAGGATCAGGGTCAGGATCAGGATCAGGATCAAGATAAGGCTGAGGATGAACGTCAGGGTCAGATGAAGGAGCAGGCAAAACATCCGTCTGAGGGTCAGGGTGTCAGGCTCAGGGTCAAGTTCAGGATCAAGGTAACACTGAGGCTGAGGTTGAGGGTCAGGGCCAGACCAAGGAGCAGGCTACAGGTCAGGGTGTCAGGCTATGGGTCAGGATCAGGATCAGGGTCAGGATCAAGATAAGGCTGAGGGTCAGGGCCAGACTAAGCAGCAGGCTACAGGTCAGGGTGTCAGGCTATGGGTCAGGATCAGGATCAGGATCAAGGTAAGGCTGAGGCTGAGGGTCAGGGTCAGACTAAGGAGCAGGCAACACATCCATCTGAGGGTCAGGGTGTCAGGCTCAGGGTCAGGATCAGGGTCAGGATCAATTTAAGGCTGAGGCTGAGGGTCAGGGCCAGACAAAGGAGCAGGCTAAGGGTCAGGGTGTCAGGCTATGGATCAGGATCAGGGTCCAGATCAAGGTAAGGCTGAGGGTCAAGGTCAGCGTCAGCCTCTGCCTCAGCCTCAGGCTCTGCCAACCTCAGCCTCAGCCTCAGTGTCAGGTCAGGCGAAAGGTCAGGAGCAGGGACAGGCTCAGACTCAGGGTCAGGGTCAGGGTCAGGCTAAGGGGGAGGCTAATGGTCAGGTTCAGGCTCAGACTCAGATTCAGGGTCAGGTCAGGCCAAGGGTCAGGGTCAGAGGCAGGGGCAGGCTAAGGGTCTGCTGCAAGATCAGGGTCTGGCTCAGGCTCAGGCTCATGCCCGGGGTCTTGCTCGCTCAAAATCGGGGGCAAGCTAAGGGGCAGCGGCAGGCTCAGACTCAGGGGCAGGGGCAGGCAGAGGGGCAGGGTGAGGGTGAGGATCAGGATCAAGGTAAGGCTGAGGCTGAAGTTGAGGGTCAGTCGTATGCCCAGGGTCTGGCTCAAGATCAGCGTCAGGCTTTGGGTCAGGCTAAGGGCCAGGATGAGGACTGAGGCTGAGGGTCAGGGTCAGACTAAGGAGCAGGCTAAAGGTCCGTCTGAGGGCCAGGGTGTCTGGCTAAGGGTCAGGATCAGGGTCAGGATCAAGATAAGCCTGAGGCTGAGGTTCAGGATCAGAGTCAGGATCAAGGTAAGGCTGAGGCTGAGGTTCAGGGTGAGGATCAGAGTCAGGATCAAGGTAAGGCTGAGGCTGAGGGTCAGAGTCAGACTAAGGAGCAGGCTAAAGGTCCGTCTGAGGGTCAGGGTGTCAGGCTAAGGGTCAGGATCAGGGTTAGGATCAAGGTAAGGCTGAGGGTCAGGGTCAGAGTAAGGAGCAGACTAAAGGTCAGGATGTCAGGCTAAGGGTCAGGGTCAGGGTCAGGATCAAGGTCAGGCTGAGGGTCAGGGTCAGACTAAGGAGCAGGCTAAAGGTCAGGTTGTCAGGCTAAGGGTCAGGATCAGAGTCAGCATCAAGATAAGACTGAGGCTGAGGGTCAGGGTCAGCCTCTGGCTCAGGCTCCACTCAGGCTCAGGCTCAGCCTCAATGTAAGGTCAGGCTCAGACTCAGGGTCAGGGTCAGTATCAAGGTAAGACTGAGGCTGAGGGTCAGGTTGTCAGGCTCAGGGTCAGGATCAGGGCCAAGATCAGGGTCAAGATCAAGGTAAAGCTGAGGCTGAGGGTCAGCCTCTGCCTCAGGCTCTGCCTCAGGCTCAGCCTCAATTTAAGATTAGGCTAAGGGTCAGGAGCAGGGGCAGGCTCAGACTCAGGGTCAGGAGCAGGCAAAATGTCCGTCTGAGGGTCAGGGTGTCAGGCTAATGGTCAGGATCAGGATCAAGGTAAGACTGAGGCTGAGGCTGAGGGTCAGGTTGTCAGGCTCAGGGTCAGGATCAAGGTAAGGCTGAGGCTGAGGCTGAGGGTCAGCATCTGCCTCAGGCTCTGCCTCAGGCTCAGGCTCAATGTAAGGTCAGGCTCAGACTCAGGGTCAGGGTCCAGCTAAGGGACAGGCTAAGGGTCAGGTTCAGGCTCAGACTCAGGGTCAACATCAGGGTCAGGATCAAGGTAAGGCTGAGGCTGAAGTTGAGGGTCAGTCTTATGCCCAGGGTCTGGCTCAAGATCAGCGTCAGGCTCAGGGTCAGGCTTAGGGCCAGGATCAGGATCAAGGTAAGGCTGAGGCTGAGGGTCAGGGTCAGTCTAAGGAGCAGGCTAAAGGTCTCTCTGAGGGTCAGGGTATCAGGCTGAGGGTCAGGCTAAGGGTCAGGATGAGGGTCAGGATCAAGGTAAGGCTGAGGCTGAGGTTCAGTGTCAGGATCAGAGTCAGGATCAAGGTAAGACTGAGGCTGAGGGTCAGGGTCAGCCTCTGGCTCAGGCTCCACTCAGGTTCAGGCTCAGCCTCAATGTAAGGTCAGGCTCAGACTCAGGGTCAGGGTCAGTAACAAGGTAAGACTGAGGCTGAGGCTGAGGGTCAGGTTGTCAGGCTCAGGGTCAGGATCAGGGTCAGGGTCAGGGTCAGGGTCAGGATCAAGGTGAGGCTGAGGCTGAGGGTCAGGGCCAGAGTAAGGAGCAGGCTAAAGGTCCGTCTGAGGGTCAAGGTGTGAGGCTAAGTGTCAGGATCAGGGTCAGGATCAAGGTAAGGCTGAGGCTGAGGGTCAGAGCCAGACAAAGGAGCAGGCTAAGGGTCAGGGTGTCAGGCTAAGGGTCAGGATCAAGGTAAGGCTGAGGGTCAGGGTCAAGATCACGATCAGCATCAATGTAAGGCTGAGGCTGTGGGTCACCCTCAGGCACAGGCTCAGGTTAAGTATCAGGATCAAGGTAAGGCTGAGGCTGCTGAGGGTCAGGGCCAGACTAAGGAGCAGGCTACAGGTCAGGGTGTCAGGCTAAGGGTCAGGATCAGGGTCAGGATCAAGGTAAGGCTGAGGCCGAGGGTCAGGGGCAGGGACAGGTTTGGGATCTTGGTTCAGGCTGAGGGTCAGGCACAGGCTCAGAATGAGAGTCAAGAACAGTATCAGGATCAAATTAAGGCTGAGGCTGAGTGTCAGGGTCAGGCTAAGGGTCAGGGTCTGGGTGAGGGTAAGACGAAAGGTCAGGCTCAGGGTGTGGCTCAGGCTCATGCCCAGGGTCTTGCTCAAGGTCGTGGGCAGCCAAAGGGTCAGGCTAAGGGTCAGGGTCAGGCTAAGGGTCAGGTTTTGGGTCAGGATCAGGATCAAGGTAAGGCTGAGGCTGAGGGTCAAAGCCAGACAAAGGAGCAGGCTAAGGGTCAGGGTGTCAGGCTAAGGGTCAGGATCAAGGTAAGGCTGAGGCTGTGGGTCACCCTCAGGCACAGGCTCAGGTTAAGGATCAGGATCAGGATCAAGGTAAGGCTGAGGCTGCTGAGGGTCAGGGTCAGCCTCTGTTTCAGCGTCAGGCTCAGGATCAAGGTAAGGCTAAGGCTGAGGGTCAGTGTCAGACTAAGGAGCAGGCTAAAGGTCCGTCTGAGGGTCAGGGTGTCAGGCTAAGGGTCAGGATCAGGATCCAGGTGAGGCTGAGGGTCAGGCTCAGGCTCAGCCTCTGCTTCAGCCTCAGGCTCAGCCTCAGTGTCAGGTCAGGCTGAGGGGCAGGAGCAGTGGCCGGCTCAGACTCAGGGTCAGGCTAAGGGTCAGGCTCATGCCCAGGGTCTTGCTCAAGGTCAGGGGCAGGCAAAGGGTCATGATCAGGCTCAGTCACACAGTCAGGGTCAGGGTCAAAATGAAGATCAGGATCAAGGTACAGCTGAGGCTGAGGAGCAGGGGCAGGGTGAGGGTTAGGGTCAGGATCAGGGTCTGGCTCAGGCTCAGGCTCATGCCCAAGGTCTTGCTCAAAAACGGGGGCAATCTAAGGTGCAGGGGAAGGCTCAGACTCAGGGGAAGGGGCAGGCTGAGGGTCAGGGTCAGGGTCAGATTAAGGAGCAGGCTAAAGGTCCGTCTGAGGGTCAGGGTCAGGTTCAGCATCCAGGTAAGGCTGAGGGTCAGTATCAGGGTCAGCCTCTGCCTCAGCCTCAGTGTAAGGTCAGGCTATGGGTCAGGAGCAGAGCCAGGCGATGGGACAGGCTAAGGGTCAGGTTCAGGTTCAGGCTCAGGCTAAGGGTCAGGATCAGGATCAGGGTCAGGATCAAGGTCAGGCTGAGGGTCAGGGTCAGACTAAGGAGCAGGCAAAACATCTGTCTGAGGATCAGGGTGTCAGGCTAAAGGTCAGGATCAGGATCAGAGTCTGGATCAAGGTAAGGTTGAGGCTGAGAGTCAGGGTCAGCGTCAGCCTCTGCCTCAGGCTCTGCCAACCTCAGCCTCAGCCTCAGTGTCAGGTCAGGCTAAGGGTCGGGAGCAGGGCAGGCTCAGGGTCAGGGTCAGGGGGAGGCTAAAGGGGAGGCTAAGGGTCAGGTTCAGGCCCAGACTCAGGGTCAGGCTAAGGCTCAGGATCAGGGTCCGGATCAAGGTAAGGCTGAGGCTGAGGCTGAGGGTCAGACTAAGGAGCAGGCTAAAGGTCTGTCTGAGGGTCAGGGTGTCAGGCTAAGGGTCAGGGTGAGGCTCAGTCTCAGGGTCAGGCTAAGGGTCAAGGTCAGGATCTGGATCAGGGTCAGAATCAGGATCAAGGTAAGGCTGAGGCTGAAGTTGAGGGTCAGCGTCAGGCAAAGGGTCAGGCAAAGGGTCAGGATGTCAGGGTCAGGCTCAGGGTCAGGTTCTGGGTCAGGATCAAGGTAAGGCTGAGGCTGCTGAGGGTCAGGGTCAGGATGTCATGGTCAGGCTAAAGGTCAGACTCAGTGTCTGGCTCAATATCAGGCTCTGGCTCAGGGGAAAGGTCAGGGTCAGGATCAAGGTAAGGCTGAGTGTTAGTGTCAGGGTCCAGCAAAGGGTCAGGATGTCAGCGTCAGGCTTAGGGTCAGGCTCAGGGTGTGGCTCTAGATCAGGGTCTGGCTCAGGTTAAGCGTCAGGGTCAGAATCAAGGTGAGGCTGAGGTTGAGGCTGAGGATGAGTGGCAGGAGCAAGCTCAGGGTCAGGGTCAGACACATGGTCAGGGTCAGATGAAGCGTCAGGGTCAAGATCAGGATCAAGGTAAGGCTGAGGCTGAGGGTCAGGCAAAGGGTGAGGATGTCAGGCTCAGGCTGAGGCTCATGCCCAGGGTCTGGTTCAAGGTCAGGATCAGGATCAAAGTCAAGGTAAGTCTGAGGCTGAGGGTCAGGGTCAGACTAAGGGTCAGGCTAAGTGTCTGGGTCAAGGTCTGGGTGAAGGGAAGGATCAGGTTCAGGGTCTGGCTCAGGCTCATGCCCAGGGTCTTATTCAAGGTCAGGGGCAGGCTACGTCATAGGTTAAGGGGCAGGGCAGTCTAAGTTCAGGTTCAGCCTCAGCCTCAGGCTCAGCCTCAGCCTCAGGTCAGGCTAAGGGTCAGGAGCAGGGGCAAGCTCAGGGTCAGGGTCAGGCTAAGGGTCAGGTTCAAGGTCAGGGACAGGGTCAGGGTCAGGATCAAGGTAAGGCTGAAGCTGAAATTGAGGGCCAGTCTCATGCCCAGGGTCTGGCTCAAGATCAGCGTCAGGCTCAGGATCAAGGAAACGCTGAGGGTCAGGGTCAGGGTCAGACTAAGGAGCAGGCTAAAGGTCCATCTGAGGGTCAGGGTGTCAGGCTAAGGGTCAGGGTCAGTTTCAGGATCAAGGTGAGGCTGAGGGTCACGGTCAGCCTCTGCCTCAGCCTCAGCCTCACTGTAAGGTCAGGCTAAGGGTAAGGAGCATGAGCAGGCTGTGGGACAGTGTAAGTGTCAGGTTCAGGCTCACGGTCAGGCTAAGGGTGAAGTTCTGGGTCAGGATCAGGATCAGGGTCAGGATCAGGATCAAGATAAGGCTGAGGCTGAGGGTCAGGGTCAGACGAAGGAGCAGGCAAAACATCCGTCTGAGGGTCAGGGTGTCAGGCTCAGGGTCAGGATCAAGGTGACACTGAGGCTGCGGCTGAGGTTCAGGGCTAGACTAAGGAACAGGCTACAGGTCAGGGTGTCAGGCTACGGGTCAGGATCATGCTCCGGATCAACGTAAGGCTGAGGGTCAGGGTCAGCATCACTTCTACCTCAGCCTCAGGCTCTGCCCACCTCAGCCTCATGTCAGGTCAGGCTGAAGGTCAGGAGGAGGGACAAGATCAGACTCAGGGTCAGGGTCTGGGTCAGGCTAAGGGGGAGGCTAATGGTCAGGTTCATGCTCAGGGTCAGGCTGACGGTCAGGGTCAGGATCAAGGTAAGGCTGAGGCTGAGGGTCAGGGTCTGCCTCAGCCTCAGGCTCTGGCTCAGCCTCAGCCTCAGTGTCAGGTCAGACTAAGGGTCAGGCTCAGGATCAGGATCAAGGTAAGGCTGAGGCTGAGGGTCAGGGTCTGTGTAAGGAGCAGGTAAAGGTCAGGGTGTCAGGCTTAGGTTCAGGATCTGGGTCAGGATCAAGGTGAGGCTGACGCTGAGTGTCAGGGTCTGCCTCAGACTCTGCCTCAGCCTCAGTGTCAGGTCAGGCGAAGCGTTGGGAGCAGGCTGAAGGTCAGGGTCAGGATCTCAATCAAGGTAACGCTGAGGCTCAGGATCAGGGTCAGGCTAAGGATCAGGATCAGGATCAAGGTGAGACTCAAGCTGAGGCTGACGGTCAGGGTCAGACTAAGGAGCAGGCTAAAGGTCAGACTGAAGGTCAGGGTCAGGCTAAGGGTCAGGACCAGGATCAGGGTCAGGATCAAGGTGAGGCTGTGGCCGAGGGTCAGTTTCATCCTCAGCCTCTGCTTCAGCCTCAAGCTCAGCCTCCTCCTCAGTGTCAGGTCAGGCTAAGTGTCTGGTTCAGGATCAGACTCAGGGTCAGGGTCAGACTGTCAGGATCAGGATCACGATCAAGGTAATGCTGAGGGTCAGGGTCAGGGTCAGGGTCAGGATCAAGGTGAGGCTGAGGGTCAGGGTCAGTATAAGGATCAATATAAGTCTGAGACTGAGGATCAGGGGCAAGGTAAGGGGCAGGGGCAGGATCAGGATCAAGGTGAGGCAGAGGGGCAGGGGCAGGCTAAGGGTCAGGGTCATGCCCAGGGTCTTGCTCAAGGTCAGGGGCAGGCTAAGGGTCAGGGTCATGCCCAGGGTCTTGCTCAAAGTCAGGGGCAGGCTAAGGGTCAGGGTCATGCCCAGGGTCTTGCTCAAGGTCAGGGGCAGGCTAAGGGTCAGGGTCAGGGTCAGGCTAAGGGTCAGGGTCAGGCTAAGGGTCAGGACCAGGGTCAAAATGAGGTTCAGGATCAAGGTACGGCTGAGGCTGCTGAGGGTCAGGGCCAGGCAAAGGGTCAGGCAAAGGATGTCAGGGTCAGGCAAAGGGTCAGGCTGAAGGTCTGGCTCAGGATAAGGATGAAGAGAAGGCTCAGGCTCATGATCAGGATCAGGTTAAAGGTCAGGGTCAGGATCAAGGTGAGGCTGAGGCTGAGGCTGAGGAGCAGGGGCAGGGGCAAGGTTAGGGTCAGTATCTGGGTCTGGCTCAGGCTCATGCCCAGGGGTCAGGGTGTCAGGCTAAGGGTCAGGGTCAGACTAAGGAACAGGCTAAGTGTCAGGGTCAAGATCACGATCAGCATCAATGTAAGGCTGAGGCTGTGGGTCACCCTCAGGAACAGGGTCAGGTTAAGGATCAGGATCAAGGTATGGCTGAGGCTGCTGAGGGTCAGGGTCAGGATGTAATGGTCAGGCTGAGGGTCAGGGTCAGGGTCAGCCTCTGCTTCAGCCTCAGGCTCAGGATCTGGATGTCAGGCTTAGGCGAAGAGTCAGGCTCCGTGTCTGGCACAAGATCAGGGTCTGGCTCAGGCTCATGCTCATGCAAAGGATCTTGCTCAAGGTCAGTGGCAGGCAAAGGGTCAGGCTAAGGGTCAGGTTCAGGGTCAGGCTAAGGGTCAGGTTCTGGGTCAGGATCAGGATCAAGGTAAGGCTGAGGCTGAGGGTCAGGGCCAGACAAAGGAGCAGGCTAAGGGTCAGGGTGTCAGGCTAAGGGTCAGGATCAAGGTAAGGCTGAGGCTGAGGCTGAGGGTCAGACTGAGGAGCAGGCTAAAGGTCCGTCTGAGGGTCAGGGTGTCAGGCTAAGGGTCAGGATGAGGATCTGGATGTCAGGGTTAGGCGAAATGTCCGGCTCCATGTCTGGCTCAAGATCAGGGTCTGGCTCAGGCTCAGGCTCCTGCAAAGGATCTTGCTCAAGGTCAGGGGCAGGCAAAGGGTCAGGCTAAGGGTCAGGGTCAGGATCAGGATCAAGGTAAGGCTGAGGCTGAGGGTCAGGGCCAGAAAAAGGAGCAGGCTAAAGGTCCGTCTGAGGGTCAAAGTGTCAGGCTAAGGGTCAGGATGAGGATCAGGGACAGGATCACGGCAAGGCTAAGGGTCAGGATCAGGGTCAGGATCAAGGTAAGGCTGAGGCTGAGGGTCAGGCTCAGGCTCAGGTCAGACTAAGGGTCAGGATCAGGATCAAGGTAACCTGAAGCTGAAATTGAGGGCCAGTCTCATGCCCAGGGTCTGGCTCAAGATCAGCGTCAGGCTCAGGATCAAGGTAACGCTGAGGCTGAGGGTCAGAGGCAGACTAAGGAGGAGGCTAAAGGTCAGGGTGTCAGGCTAAGGGTCAGGATCAGGGTCAGGATCAAGGTAAGGCTGAGGCTGAGGGTCAGGGTCAGACTGAGGAGCAAGCTAAGGGTCAGGGTCAGGATCAAGGTAAGGCTGAGGCTGAGGGTCAGACTAAGGAGCAGGGTAAAGGTCCGTCTGAGGGTCTGGGTGTCAGGCTAAGGGTCAGGATGAGGATCAAGGACAGGATCACGGTAAGGCTGAGTCGGAGGGTCAGGAGGAGGGGCAGGCTCACACTCAGGGTCAGTCTAAGGGTCCGGGTCAGGATCAACGTAAGGCTGAGTTTGAGGCTGAGGCTGAGGGGCAAGGGCAGGCTGAGGGGCAGGCTCAGGGTCAGGATCACGACCACAATCAAGGGAATGCTGGGGGTCAGGATCAGGATCAAGGGAAGGCTGTGGCTGAGGCTGAGGCTAAGGGTCAGGGCCAGACTAAGGAGCAGGCTAAGGGTCAGGGTCAGGATCAATGTAAGGCTGAGGCTGTGGGTCACCCTAAGGCACAGGCTCAGTTCAAGGATCAGGATCAAGGTATGGCTGAGGCTGCTGAGGGTCAGGGTCAGGATGTCATGGTCCGGCTGAGGGTCAGGGTCAGGATCAGGATCAAGGTAAGGCTGAGGCTGAGGGTCAGGGCCAGACAAAGGAGCAGGCTAAAGGTCAGGGTGTCAGGCTAAGGGTCAGGGTCAAGATCACGATCAGCATCAATGTTAGGCTGAGGCTGTGGGTCGCCTCAGGCACAGGCTCAGGTTAAGGGTCAGGATCAGGATCAAGGTAAGGCTGAGGCTGCTCAGGGTCAGGGTCAGGATGTCATGGTCAGGCTGAGAGTCAGGGTCAGGGTCAGCCTCTGCTTCAGCCTCAGGCTCAGGATCTGGACGTCAGGCTTAGGCGAAGTGTCAGGCTCCGTTTCTGGCTCAAGATCAAGGTCTGGCTCAGGCTCAGGGTCCTGCAAAGTATCTTGCTCAAGGTCAGGGGCAGGCAAAGGGTCAGGCTAAGGGTCAGGGTCAGGCTAAGGGTCAGGGTCTGGGTCAGGATCAGGATCAAGGTAAGGCTGAGGGTCAAGGTCAGCGTCAGCCTCTGCCTCAGTGTCAGGTCAGGCTAAAGGTCAGGAGCAGGGACAGGCTCAGGGTCAGGCTAAGGGGGAGGCTGATGGTCAGGTTCAGGCTCAGACTCAGGGTCAGGATCAGGATCAAGGTAAGGCTGAGGCTGCGGGTCAGAGGCAGACTAAGGAGCAGGCTAAAGGTCAGGGTGTCAGGCTAAGGGTCAGGATCAGGGTCAGGATCAAGGTAAGGCTGAGGCTGAGGGTCAGG
>JANHZU010079337.1:0-10512 GCA_032468055.1 Acrochordus granulatus | reverse complement strand
TCTGACTTTCCATTGTTTCCTATGGGAAACTGCATTTCTCTTTATGAGCATTTCGCACTAAGAGCATTCTTCCGGAATCTCGTCTTGTGAGGCACCATTGTATATGGTTATAAATAGGTCTCTGAACACAATCCAAAGTGCTAGCTATCACCTACAAAGCCATATAGGGTGCAGTAGAGAATATCTGAGAAGGCCTGCTTAAAATCCTCCACCACCCCCTTACACACACAGGGAAAGAGAGAGAGAGGGAGGGAGGGAATGAGAGAGAGAGAGAGGATATAAGAGATATGGATCAGATGACATTTTTATATTATGGCCTCATATTCTGTAACTTCTACCCCAGGAAAAGAGAGCCACTTGGTATAATGGTTAAGGCATCAGACGAGAACCTGAGAAATCATGGATTTTTTTGGCAACTGGGTAACTTGGGTCAGACACAATTTCCCAGGACTGGAAAAGAGGAAATAGCAAACCACTTTTGAAATCTTGCCAAGAACATTGTAGAGACTAGCCCATGCAGTTACCAAGAATCAACAGTGCTTTGAAGGCACCACTACCACCTTGCAAAAAATCTCAAGAAAGCATGCCTAAAAGTTATGTGCATGTTCAGAAACCTCAGAAAAACTATGTTTTTTTATTTCTGCAACCTCAGACATACCCTCTTTTTAGAGTACCATAATTTATAAACAAATACCATTGCCAAGGCCTGACTACTGTACTTCTTATCCTCATTAAATTGTGAAAGGTGGCTGCCATAGAATTATTTGGAGTTTCTTTCTTCTCACTGGGGCAACTCCTCCCCTACAGATCCTGTGTAAATAGCAAGATAGCCACTTTGTTCTTGGTTCTGAAACTCTTATTTTCTCCCCTCAGGTTTTCTGAGGTTTCTGAGCATGCACATTTTCTATGAGATAATTAAAATCTGCAAGCACAGCAGTCTGAGAACTCATCCTATGGAATACTTGCTGTGCAATGTATGACACAAGTCATTGCAAAATGCTTTCCACATTTTACTCAAAGATAAGTAGCAATTAGCAACTCATCAATTGTTCAAGAGGAGCTAATTAGCAATTTCCTTTGTTTTTGGTATCATCAAGCAAGATGAGACCTGAGTACACTAGAGTAGTGGTTAACAAACTTTTTCAACCATGGAACTCTTCAGAAGACATTTTTCCCATGGAACCCTAACACTATCCCTAATTTTTACTAAATATTGTGAACCCACAATGTTCTTCCTACTTTCATCTACTTCTATTGCCTGAGTGTTTTGCATAACAAAATAGGTTTGGAAATAAAGAGAAAAACTTTTTAAAAATAACCACAAACATTTATTTTGGTGCAAGAAAAAACTGGATATAACCACAAACATTTAATCTGATACAAGAAAATATTGGATTTACACCTATGATGAATGAAATTGTTTCATTTTTTAACTTAAAATATTTTTGAAATTAGGCTTTATGTCCAACAGCTGAATAGATAAATCCAGAGTGGCATCCAACTTACTCCTAAATTTGTTTTTGGTGTAAGCATAAGCTGAAAAGCCTGATTCACATTCATAGGTGGAAAAGTAGGGGAGCAGAACTCAGATAGCTTTTTCAGCTACTTTGTAGCTGAATAGCCTTTGTTTTGTACCCCCTCGATGTCCCTGTTGGTGTCTTGGAAGTACTCTGACGGGGATTTCATGAAGTTAATTAAATGCCACAAGTGTTTTTATGCACATCAGCTTTAATTTCCAATTTATTTTCACTCAGAAAATGGGGCAGGAGAGGAACCCATTTGAAGTTTTTCTCATTTACACATTTGATCCAAAAGTTAAGTCTGCTTTTCAGTGATGTTATTTTGTCTCTCACTGTGAATGTGATTGTATCTTTCCATTGCAAAGATGTAATAACTTCACTAAGTTCCCTAAATATGTTGGCAAGATAAGCACATTGTATGATCCACTTCTTATTGCATAAAAATTTGGTGTGTTTGCTAGGTGCAGAAAGGTCCTCCCCTATGAAGAAAACTAGAAGCTTGCTGCGCGGCTCAAAGGTTCAAGGTCTGGCCAGGACTTTGCCTCTTGAAAGTGATCTAAGTTCTGTGTGAATTTGAAGCGACTGATGTTGACTTCCCATTTCTTCACAAGCCTTTACAAAAAGTCTTGACTGGGGTGGGCAAGATTTTATAATTTTTACAGCCCCATTAAGAACTTCCTTTAAGTCAGATGGAATGTTCTTCACCATAAGGGCATGTCGATGCAATGACGACTGGTACAATTTGGTGCTATGGTTTTTATTCTTGATACCATCCCTTTCAATTTTCCCACTATCGCTGCAGCCTTATTGCTTGCATACATTAACACACTTATCCCAAGCAAAATCTTGTTGACACATGTCACAATTGATGATTTTAAAAACTTATTCACTGGTTGCATTGGTCTCCAAAGATGCACATAGCAACAAAGTTTAAAAAAAAACAGGCATTTGGACTGGATTTTTCTCAACCTTTGGATTAAAGGTGAAACGTCTTCGACTTGAGATAAAATCCAGTCCAGATGCCTGTGTTTTGTTTTTTTAAACTTTGTTGCGATGCAATTACCCTGGACAAGTGAGTAAACTTTGTCTTCACAGACAAAGATGCACATAGAAACAAATTTCTTTGATTCTTTGAATGGATACCTCATGAAAACAAGCAATATTGCAAGTCTGGCAACATCTTTATTCACATCCAGTTGCATTGAAAATGCTTTACAATTTTTCAGTCTCTGAATTAATTCATCTTGCCCCCCCCCCATGACCACTTCAGGTCCACAAGGGGTTCACACAGTAACAAAAAGGCTGACTTGCTGGTTTTGGAAAGGGGAGGCTGAACTACTGGATGTTCTCCAACATCTCCAATTAGGACCCAAGGGGCACAGGAGCTATTTGAGGAGCACCATGGTTCTCGTGATGGGGACAACTCTGCCATTTCTGGGTAAGGAAGGGTTGGTAACGTGTCCAGTGGGAGGTCATGCCTGAAGTATGGGCAGTTGGGGCAGGAAATCTCATCTGAGAAACGTGGCCAGGTTGGCAAACTCAACAAGAGCCTCTTGGATTCCTGGAAAGTCATTTCTGACCTGGAGGGCAAGTAGCAACATTTGGAGAGCCTCTTAACTTAAGATAGTAGAGGTTTTTCCAAAAATGTTGCCAAGTACCCAACCCTGAGCATAGCCTCTTTGGAGAATTCTTGACCTAAGACTTCTGAATGTACTCTCTTTAAGGGGTGTAGTTGTTTTATTGAGATGACACAGAGAACTTTAGATTTATCTTGAAACAATCAACAATCATTTTCAGGGTTTGATGAAAGTCTATGGGCTCTCTAGGATGCAGAGCCTGGAAGATATGGATTCTATTCCCTGCTTGTCAATGTAATTGTTCTTGTCTGAAGGATTCTTGAGCCCTCAAGCAGCAGTCAAAAAAAGACTGTAAAAAATGTCTGCAGAGGGGACAAATAGATTTCTATGAGATTAATCTGGAAGCCAGAGAAGAATTGGCTTTGAATGAACCAAACTGTCATCTTTGTGTAGATTAAAACTGTGGTCGGTGCGAATGTCTGTGATACAGGAACCAGTCAAGGAGCAAGAGAGCTCTTCTGGTGAGGACAGCTCTTCTTGCTCAGAGATAAGCAAGCTTTGGCAATGAGGCCAGTGGGAGTGCATGTCTCAAGTCAATGGCAGGGTTTGAGCTGCCAACCTAACAATTTGAAAGCATGTAAAAATGCAAGTAAATAAATGGTACCACCTAATACAGTGGGAAAGGTAACCGCATTCTGTGTACCTTTGTTTATAGTTATGTTAGCCATATGACCACAAAAAGGTCTTTGGACAAATGCTAACTCCCTCAGCAGTGGATCAGAGAAGAGCATATCCCCTAGAGTCAGACATGTCTGGCATGGCAAATCTTTACCTTTTCACATTTTAAACTAGTTTTAAGTGTCAAGAAGACAGCCACATACATCCTAAAGAAAGAATGTTTAACTTCATCTCAGAGGGAGAAGATGTTATGGCAACTTCCCCAAGAGAAAGGATTTGGGGTGTTGGAGCCTGCACAGACTGATTTGTTTCCAAGACCCTGGGATAGTTGATCCCCTTTCCATTCTGCTCATTTCTGGGACATTTCTCCTCAGATCCAGGAGGGACTGGAGATGTTGCAGAGGTGAAATTGAGGCCAACATCTCTTCCAGCACATGGATAAAGAAGGATGAGCTGTTTTCTGTTGGGCAGGACAGGGCCCTCAGTTCACTCCTCCAACCCTGACTGTTCTCTGCACTGAAACCTTCAACAGGTAGAACTGGACTTTCAACATCCATTTTCCATTTCCTCTTTCTTTCTTACCCTCTCATATATGCAGGAAGGGCTAGATGAGATCTGCTGCTTGGTCTCTACTCCTTCAATTAGATGGAGCCAGACTATCCACTTCCTATGAGACATGGCTCAAAGGAACCTGGATCTAGTCATGTGGTTCCTCTTAGACCTTGTGAGGAGGTAAGCAGGGACACACATTCTTCCTCCCCTGAGTTCCAGGGAAATCTACTGTCAAGTAGATGCTTCTGTATTTCTCCCTATCCCAGCTGCTCTGGGCCATTCTCACCTTGCCAAATTGCAACAGGTATGAGGTCCTGTCCCTGCTCCTGGCCATGCTGAAGGAACAGTTGGGCTACAGCTACCATAGATGAGACAGGATTTGCTGTGGCCTGTGTCTCCTTTGTTATCGTCAGTACAGAGGGGGAGCCAAAAGCAGAAGACCTCCCCATGAAAAGAGAAAGAGAGGAGAGCAGAATGAGTAAATCAAAAAAGTGAAAAGCTTTTTTCTTTGGACATCTTGGAATTTGTAAAATGACAGAAAGCTATGACATGTGTAATATTTAAAAAAATCTTTAAAACAATGAGATAAAAAATAGCTTCAATCTCAGTATGATGCCTGCTTCTTTCTATAATAAATCATGTCTAAAAGATATTAAAGAAGAAAAGAGAACATCTTGGAAAATTTACATGATAAAGAGATTAAACAAACTTTGCCTGATGTAGAAAAATTAGAATATAAAGAATCTGCAGAAATACAGGAAATAAAAATAAATTATGGAACAGAAATCAGAAAAAATAACTGATGTGAAAATACAAATGATAAGTTGAAAGATTGACCTGGATAAGGTTGTTTTATATGATTTACAAAATATGTTGGTTTATGCCTAAAAAAAATCTTCAAGCTGGGAAAAAGAACAATTCAGCATCTATCACCACACCTGTCTTCTATACATTCTGTACTGGTGGAGGTGGGGGTTGCTTATGGAGTCTCAGTGCATCTTGGTTAACTTCTATGTAGATTGTACCTAAGTTTGAAAATTGGAAATATGCAATTATTATTCATCTATACAAAGAGAATCTGAATCAGTGCAAATTAAAAACCTATGGAAGGAGTAGTTTGTTAAAAGTGCCTGGAAAAATGTTTCACAGAATTTGATTGCAAGGATATGAGAAGGGTTTGAGAAGTGACAATGACCAATTCTGAAAGCGCAATGCAGCTTTAAGCTGTGTAGATCTCCAGCCAGACAGCTGCTTCATAACTTGTTTAGCAAGAAATACATTTATGTGACAAAGAAAGTCTATTATATGTTGGTGGATTTAGAGAAGGCATATAATAATGTGAATTATGAAATGCATGCATAAATATGCAGCTGAAAGTCGGTTGCTGCAAGTGGTGGAAGTAGTATATGTTGGAAATAAAGCCTGCATGAGAATAAATGGAATGCATATTCCGTACTCAATGCTCAACATTGAACTAGAGTAAGCTAGAAATGTATGATGTACTTTTTATGATTTAATGTATTCACTGATGTATGCATAAAAATGCTTGTGAAGACATCGTACATATCTGGTTGGGGGCACAAATATATCGATATTTCTGCATGCAGATAATGCCATCATATTGAATGAAAATCCAAATGATTTGCAGCAAAGACTAAAATAGGTTATTCTGGGATGGTCTGGCCCCAAACCAGACTTGTTTAATTAAAAATATAACATATCACGAAGTGCTTCCAGTTTGTAGAATTTGCTTCCCAATTCCAGCAAGATGCTCCTGAAATGGAAATATTCCACATTGCCCTGAAACGTTCTATTCCTGGATTTCTGGATCAAGATTTTTTCCCCACCTCTGATTTTACCAGCCTTAACTTGGTTCATGACTAGCCCTTTTTTAAAATGGAGAGCTAAGTAAGTCACTGAAATCCAAAGCGCTGCTAGCTTTGCCAACAAGAAGAACTCTAAAGGGACAATGTCATGAGCTGGTAAAGCTCAGCGTTCCCCACAAGGGAATGGCAATGTGGGGCCTTGTCTTCCACAACCCCAGGAGCACAAGAAAAGCCAATAAACCTGCAAAGAACTGCAAAAGTCTACAAAACACTGGTGCTTCGAAACTCTTTGAAAAAATATCTAGTCCAGGACCATTTTCAGACTCAGACTGGACCCTGAATCTAATCATCTGGGTTAAGTGTTGTTTTGCTTTCCTTCATTTTTCTTTTAATAAAGCTTTCAAAACTTACAACCTTTCTTAATGCTGCTTTCTGATCCAGTTGTTATTTCTGAAGAGCCTCCAACTTAGCTGCAGGTGGAGCATATTGCAATAATCCAGTGAAAGAGGATATAGATTACCGGGATTACACCTGACCTTGTCAGAAATAGAAACCAATGAGACAAGCCTCCAAGACAATGGTTCTCAACCTTGATAACTTTAAGATGTGCAGACTAAATATTACGAATTCCCCAGCCAGTCGTGTGTAGAATTAAATGCTGAAACACTCCCAACTCCCAAATTATAGCACCAGGGTAGCAAATACTTTAGGAGACAGAAGAAAAAAATCTCTTTGAAACTTCTCCTGGTCGATTACAGACGGGGGCTGGAAATAATTTGTTCGGTCATCTGAGAAATTTTCTATGGAGCACTCTTACTACTCATCTTAATTATTTTTATCGAAATTATAACAGAGTAATATATGGGCCAGTAAGTCAGTGCACACGAATTGACAGGGATATGTCTGTATAATCAGTTTTCCAAAAGTGTTCTCAATATAGCTGAGGGTAAGATTACAATTGCAATGATGCAAAGGCTCTACGTGAAATTCAGTTTGGTGCAGTGGTTAAAGGCACCTGTCTAGGACCTGGGAGATCATCGGCTCTTGTCCCACCTTAGGCATCAAGGCAATTAGGTGACCTTGGGCCAGTCACTTTCTCTTGGAAGAGGGAGAGGGCAAACCACTTCCAAAATTCTTGCAAAGAAAACTGCAGGACTTGTCCAGGCAACTGCCAGGAGTCAACTCTGACTTAGAGGTTAAAAAAAAAACCTTCCGTGGAGTTAAGAAAAAGATCTTACATTGTCCTAATTGTATTCTATCTGGTATGTATGTATGTATTTTCACATTTTTAAACCACACATGTCCCTCAGAGAAAAACTCTGGGTGGTGTACAATAAAATGTTAAAATATAAAAAGGTAAAAATTTAAAAGGAGGCAAGAATGATTAAATGCTAATACAATTAATTAAAAGGCAAAGGGAGGGCTTTAACAGGACTAGCCAGTACCATGGCTCTGTACATCTTTGGGATTCCCATGTGAGGTTGCAAAGCCATCTTTTAACTCCTTTAGGGAAGACCAGGAAAATGAAGGCCTGCCTCTCCTCTGGGGGAAAATATAGAGCAGGGGCAATGGCAAAGACGGCTCTCTCCCTGGACCTCGCCAGTCAAAATTCCCACCTGATAGGGTGGGAAGGGCCAACATGATGGGACTAAGATTGTTTTGTAAGTAGCCTGGCCCATGCCATGTTGGTATGACATGGGCCAGGCTACTTACTTTTAGGTCACCACCAATATCTTGAATTGGAGTATGAAGAAAACTGGCATGCAGTGCAGTTCGTAGACCAAAGATGTTACATGCTCTCTTATCTGGGACCGAAAACTGCTCAAGTGGGTTTCATTCTGCACCAGCTGAAGTTTCCAGATATTTTTCAAAGGTAGTCCTATGAACAGCCCATTTCAATAGTCCAAGTGGAAGATGAGTAACCAAGCAGAGATCTTCCCTATCCAGGAAAGTGTGCGTCTAGCACATAATACAAAGTTGAGCAAGACCTCCTAGCCATGACTGCCATCTGCTCTTTGAGCAGAGCTTGTGAGTCCAGGAGGATCTCCAGGTTATGCTCTAGGTTATGCACCAGGTTTGTCTGGGATAGTGCAACCCCATCCAAGATGAAAGGTAGTAGACTTCTGGATAAAGGGGGACCCACCCTCAGCCACTCCATCTTACTAAGGTTCAGCTAAAGTCTGTTCTTCCCCATTCAAGCCACAGCTTCCTGGCACCATGAAAGAACATCCATCACATCTCTCTCTTTATCAAGGATATATAATTATTTCAGTATTATTAGCATACTGGTCATACCTCATCCCATGACGGCAGATAATCCCACCCAGAGAGTTCATGTAGATATTAAGTGTAGAGTTTAGCACCTTGAGTTTGTGCTTTCCCAGATTTCTGGCTACACTTCTTGACAAACAATGCATGGATCGGGCACACCCGTGCAAAGTTGACTATCAGAGGACAAAAGCTATAGAGAGCATATTTACTGCCTGGGAAAGTTATTGCTTAAGAATAGAAGTTTATAGCATAACTGCTGTATGAGAAAGTTCATGAAGATCCCTAATTGTGTTACTTTGCACACATGCGCAATATGCTTGATGAAGTGATAAAGCAATCTAGTAACTAATAAAAGGAGGAAGTAAACTCATAAAAGAAGCTTTCTGCTCCTCAGCTTGAAAAATACTGCATCTTCTCCTGTGTCTTATTGCTTCATCCTGTGTGGCTTTCCTTGCAACAATTTAGAAAGATGGGAGATAATACTAAGCCCTTTGGCACACACAAAGCAAGGGCCGTGAGCTGGACCTCTTGCTCCCTATTAACACTGATTAGGACCAGCCTAAGAGGAAAGAAATGAGCTGGCAGAAACTGTGTCCAGTGATGGCTTCTTGAGGAGAAGGCACATCATGCTTCTTTGAAAAGAACCAGGAACACTTCCTCCAACAAGGATGAGTTAACCATTGTTGGACCCACCTACATGAAAATGTCCAGGCGACCTTTAATCAGTCAGGAAGGGCATAGGTACAATCTAATTCTGGATCCTTTCCAGCTTTATTTCTCAAAAGGATTGCACCTCCCTGAGACAACTAGTGTGCAGTTAGGATTTCTCTTGAACTTGTGACGCTAGCTCAAAGAACAAGTGGCAGACATGTCTAGGCAGATCTTTAAACAGATTCATCTTGTGCAACAATTGTGCCATTTCCTAGAATGGGATACTCTGATCAGAGTCATTCACAACCTAGTCACCTCTTGTCTTAACTATCACAATGTTACACTGGGCTGCTCAATACAATGGTCCAGACTATAAAGTCACAAGGAGTTATGGGTGTACCTCACTTCACTCTTGTGACACCTCTGTGAGCTGTATAGGTTACCAATTAACTTCTGGGTGCACTCCCAGGTGCTAAACTTCAGCTACAAAGCCCTTCATGATTAGGGCTTAGAGACTTACAGATCTTTGGCCTACGGCCTGCTGGAAGAACTTTTTAAAGTTGTCCTACAACACAACAGATCCAGGGTCCAGAGGGAATGCTATTTCAGAGGACAGTAGCAGTGATAGAATAGGCATGCCTGGGGAAGACATAGGATGACTGTTTATTTATTGAGACTTGGAGCATGCCAACGTTGTCAGATCCTACAGAATGGGCAAAAACAATTTGAGATAGGTGGATCTGTAAGTCTCTAAGCCCTAAGTCATGAAGGGGTTTGTAGCTGAAGTTCAGCACCTGGGAGTACACCAAGAAGTTAATTGGTAACCAGTATAGCTCACAGAGGTGTCACATGGGTGAAGTGAGGTACACCATAACTCCCTGTGACTTTGTAGTCTGGACCATTGTATTGAGCAGCCCAGTGTAACATTGTGATAGTGAATATGCATAAAGTACAGTAGTACCTCACAAGACGACTAACTCACAAGACGTGTAACTCATAAGACCAAAAAAATGTAATAAAATTTATTCTGCTAGACGAGCCGCACAACAAGAAACCTTCGCGCAATACCTGCATGTCATCAGTGAGTGCACTCTGTATTTCCCGTTCAGGAAATGCCATGTGGCTTACGCCATTGCCATACAGGCAGCAGCATGTGCGCGTTCTGCCTAACCTGCCACGTAGCTTACTCCATTGCAATATGGGCAGCAGCACGCATGCATTCTGCCTACACTGCCACGTACTTTACTCCGTTATTGTGTGTGTGACTGACTTTGCCAGAATGCACGGCAGGTCAACATTCCTGATCGCAATGAGCTCACGTGGGAAATCTCACAAGGGAGCCAACTCTCTCACTACATAAACAGGCGTTCAAGAGATGGAACTCCTGAGATTTCAGACTCCAGATTCAATCTCCAGGCAGTCCCCTCCCCCTCCTCT
>JANHZU010078856.1:0-10521 GCA_032468055.1 Acrochordus granulatus | reverse complement strand
GGCACCGAGTCAGGACCAGGACAGCATCACTTGGGTCACCTGGGAAGGAGATGTAAATCTGGGTATCATCAGCAAACAGATGATACCTCATCCCATGGTGACGGATGATCTCACCCAGCGGTTTCATGTAGATGTTAAAAAGGAGAGGAGAGTACACCACAAAGTAAAGGCGGAGGACTGGATCTCTCCTTCCCTATTAGCACTGATTGGGACCGGCCATAGAGAAAGGAGCCGAACCAGCACAAAACTGCACCGCCCAGCCCCAGCTCCTGCAGCTGACCCAAAAGGATACCGTGGTCGATGGTATAGAAAGCCACTGAGAGGTCAAGGAGGGCTAGGATGGATGCACTACTTCATTCCGCTCTCGCCATGATCATCCACAAAAGCAACCAATACTGTTTCGGTCCCATGACCGGACCTGAACCCAGACTGAAAAGGGTCCAGAAAATCCATTTCCTTCAGGATCCTCTGCAGCTACCAGGCAACCACTTTCTCAACCACCTTGCCCAAAAAAGGCAGGTGGGAGACTGGTCGATAATTATCCAAACAGGTAGAATCCAGTGATGTTTTTTTTTAACAGGGGACGAACCAGGGCCTCTTTAAAAGGTCCCGAAAACCCCCCCTGCTGCAATGAGGAATTAATCACTTCACGGACCCACCTGCTAGTCACCTCCCTGGAGACTTTCACCAACCAGGAGGGTCAAAGATCTAACTGGCAAGTGATTGCACTGACTGCATCGAGGACCCTGCCCACTTCCATAGGAGCAACAGAATCAAATTGCTCCCAGATTATCTGTTATATTGCCTTTCCACATCAAGAATTTATAGTAAATTCTTAGCACATGTAGTCATCTTTTCATCCCTATCAAATCTGCATTTTGTTTTGAATCTGCATATATCTAAACATCTTAATAATTTCAATGATTTCCTAATTTAATTAAGAGAAGCTGATGCAGCTTTTAATCATCATGTTTCAAGGAATGTCCTAATTCAAAATGAAAAAAAATTGTAGTCAACCTTTTGAAAGTTGGTAAAAACTAAGTTCAGTACAGTGGAACCTCTGATTGCAAGCATAATTTGTTCCAGAAGAATGCCCTTAATCTGAATCATTCTTAAACCAAAGCGAGGTTTCCCATAGGAAACAATGTAAAGTCGGATGATCCATTCCACACCCCCAAAAATATTCATAAAAAATAATTTTCAAAGGAAATTTATGTAGAAATGATTGTCTCTAATATCTGAAACAAGGAACAATGATTAATACATAATATAAAGCAGAAATAGAACAAACGAACCAGCACTTACCGATCTGTTCTGAGGCAGATTCTGGCCATCAGCTGCTGCTCGGCCGGCACTGTCTGAGCGGCCCTGTGGGATCGGGAGGATCCACTGCAGCTTGAGGGCAAAGCGGTCTTTTCTCTCAGCAATGTCTTTCCAAGGGTCTTTCCTGGGTGGTTTGGAAATGTTTCTTATCATAACCTACCTCCGTGTTATGAGAGAGGAGAAGAGATGGGCAGGAGGGGATAGGCTGGATGGTGCCATGCGAAGAGGGCTGTGTATGAGTGACAGGGAAGACGGAGGGTCAATCTTCCTGCACTTTGAAAAGAGTCCTGGCTGGCATGAGGAAGATGAGAGGGAGGAGAAGAGGGGGAGGGTGATTGCTTGGAAGGAGAATCTGGAATCTGAATCTCTGAAGTTCCTTCTCTTGAACGACTTTCACTTAATTTACACTTTTTACGAGCGAGAGAGAAGAACCATTGGCTCTGTAGTGAGATTTCCTGCACAAACTCATCACATAGTGCTCATCTTGTGAATTTTCACTCATTAACCGAATTATATTTTATTAAAATTTTTGCTTGTTTTGTGGAAACCTTGTGAACTGAGGTGCTTGCAATCAAAGGTTCCACTGTTATTAAAAACCTCACTGGCAGACCCATTGTTCCAACAGAAGCTATCCAAAGTAAGAGATACTTATAAATTTGCTACCATCCAGGTTCAACCTGTTGACATATACCAGTCTGTCTTGATGAGAGTCCCTAGACCTTGTATTTGGACACTGCCCTTCACTTGAGCTACTAGAAAACTAGAAAGATTCTTTTGAAACTTCCTAACCAAAGCCCAGAAATGCAGAATGTAACAAACCTTGTGTCATATCTCCAATACAATGGAAAGTTGTCTGAATATGTAATCATGGATGAAGAGAAAGTCTGAATGAGAAGTTTCACTTCTAAAACTAATGAAATTGCAAGATGACTTGTTTCTGAAGAAGGTAATGCTGCAGGAATCCAAGAGCCAAACTATTTATGATTTTAAAGATCAAAACAATACTATGTTTTGTATCTACTTGCAAACAATGTAACTCCTATCATCCTGTAACTTGATTGTAATGGCTTTTACCCATCAACATGTAAGTCATTGAATTCTGCAGAACTGTAGCTTCCAGATGGTTTTCAAAAGCAGCCTGATCTAGAGTTTATTATAGAAGATTATATCAATAATAATAAAAGCTTGAATACCATAGGAGATGGTAAAATCACCATTAGTCAATTGCAAAAGAAAGCTTTACTTGGAACAAATTACATCCTGTGGCAAACATCTTTAAAACCATCAAACATCTGCCTTTCCCAAGTTCTTGGGAGGGACTTGATAGGTGGATAAAAATGCCAAATCCAGTCTAAACATCTGGCTGATTGGAGCACAAAATCTGCAAAGAAGCTAAAGGAACAGTGGACCACCAGGTTAGCTGCTGCAAGAAGATTGTAGACTGACTACAAACAATATGACAAAGTAGCAAGAATGGTGCACTGGAAAACCTTCAAGAAATACCATTGCCTACAAGCACAAGGATCACAAAATAGACAAAAGTAATAGAAAATGAAGAGGATAAAGTGTTCTAGAACTTTAGAATTCAAACAAGCAAGCGTCTGCCACATAATACCCCAGATTGTTAATAAGAAAAACAAAAAAGTCTGATAGTGGATGTGGCAGTACCTGGAGACATCACAGTAGAAGAGAAAGAACTGGGGAAGTTAATAAAATACAAAGATCCGCAGATAGAAACAGAACAACTGTGGCAAAAGAAAGCAAAAGAGAGTACCAATAGCAATAGGCGCCTTGGGTACGATCCCAAAACATTTGGAATGCTGCTTGAATACTATCAATATTGACAATATATCATTAGTCAGTTGCAAATGATTGCTTTGCTTGAAACAGTGTATCCTGCAAAATCTTTAACACTATCAAACAAGAACATCTGCCTATCCCAGGTCCTTGGGAAGAACTCAATACGTTAACAAAAATGCCAAATCTAGTCTAAACATCTGGCTGACTGTGCAACCAACTGTATTAAATTTGTGTGCTGCTTGACTCTCAACAACTGTTGAGTCATTGGTAGGCTGCCTCATTCCAGGCAGGTTTGCAACTGTTGTCTCAGTGATGAATCTCCTGGCAAGAGCCTACCGAACAAGCAGTAGCTATGAATCAAGGAGGCCACCCAAGTCATGGCATTATTCCTTTAAGGCAGATAACCCCAACCAAAATACCTGCTGTAACTACCAGAGGAGACAGAAGACTAAATAATATCTTTTATTATTTAATTCAATTTCAGTTTGTTTTATCTCATTCAGAGCTACATGTTGTGGAATCAAATACAAGACCCCAAAACCAATAATCAAGGCTCACTGCAATATTTATTCATTCATTCAGTGTGCAATGGAGGAATTCTCTCCAGAAAATAATGGGAGGGATCCTACAGGCAAAAGGATGCACTCATATTTATACATTTCAAGCAAGGAGGAGAAAATGATACAGTCATTTGCATGCCTGGGTAACCAGTGATGTAAGTGTAGATTTTTATGATTAGCAAACCTCAGTTTACTTCCCTGCCCTTCTATTATTACTTCTTCAAGAAAGAATTATTGTCTTAATGGAAACATATCAATTACATTGCCATAGAATTTTGGTAAACTGAGAACCAAGCCCTTGTCTCAATTCTATTTTGTTAAGATGCTCCCACAACTCCCAAGAATTCGTTTTCCTCACAATATCCTTCTAGGATCAAAGGCTTAGCTTATTTTATCAAAAATGTAATAAGTATTTCTACAATGCACTCATAAACTTAGCTATTTTTATATACACAATAATTTCTTATAATCTACTAAGGAAGAGCAGACTTGTACATGTTATAAAGTTAAGTCCAACTCATTTAAAATAGAGTTTGGCAATAGTTCTTTTATTCTTGTGTTATTCAGGCAAAAGCAAAGCAAGCGTGCATATATAAGCATAAATTAATTTTTACATAATTACTACAAGGTTACTAAAATTACTACAAAATGACTACAAAAACTGTGCCCAACTCAAACTGTTAGAAATCAATGTGTGTGCCCAACCAAGGCTAAATCAATGTGTGTGCCCAACGCAGGCTAAATCAAGGTGTGTGCATTACCAAGATTAAATCAAGGTGTATGTCCAACCTAGGCTAAACCAAGGGGTGTACCCAACCCAGGCTAAATCAGTGTGTGTGCCCAACCAAGGCTAAATCAACTGCTGTAAGTATCATTGGCCAATCTGTATTAAGAGTGGGCTGGGAAATCAACTCAGGGCATCCCCTGTTCCAAACAATAGTCATTGCATGCTTCAGGGTGTCATATCATCTCAATCTCTTTTTATACCCAACTTATTTACCAATTTCTCAGGTATAATACATCAGAAACCCAACATGGTTATGGCACATCTTATCTCAAGCATACCCAAACTGCCATTTTTACTCTGTTCCCAGACTTCCATGAAGTTACATTCCTTGACATTCCATATGCCCACTACTGTTCCTGATAATGGTATCATGATCCATAACTCACACGTTCAAGCATTCATTTGGTAAACACATTCCAGGAATATGGGTTCACCTCGAGGTTAAGCATGGCTATTCCTTCTAATATAAT
Organism: Acrochordus granulatus; assembly: GCA_032468055.1. NCBI lineage: Eukaryota > Metazoa > Chordata > Lepidosauria > Squamata > Acrochordidae > Acrochordus > Acrochordus granulatus. Next base: position 5,581 of record JANHZU010078856.1, on the reverse strand, counting down.
ATATTCATAATGATATATAGCATATAGCAGAGTACAATATATTTATGACATACAGAACAATGTAAATACAAGAATTTGCCTTGAATATGGTCTTACTGAAAGTAATTTGAACTGCACGGAATTTAAATTCAAAACATTTTGGGGTAATTATTGATGGAGGATACTTCAGTTTGAATCTTTTCTTTGTGCTTTTAAAATAAAAAAGAACACTAGGTTAAAATAAAATAATAACTGAGATCAATTTATTTATTTATTAAATTAGCAACATATTTCATTCTACAAACATATAAGGATCTATTGTGCCAATCACTTTGACAAGCATAAAGACTTTTCCAGCATGTACTACTGGAGAAACTCTTTGCATTTCTATCTCACTACTAACAGAACATCATTTCTCCAACAAAAGTAAAATTAATGTCCCTAAAGTCCTTTTCAATTAATGGACACAACCATGTTTTCTTGGCATCAATAGGAAGATGATTTATCACTGCCTTTCTTGTTATACAGCATGAATGTGGATAGTTGTCATAGAGGTAAAGGTTTCTCCTGCCAGTCATGGCTGACTCTTAGGGGCAGTGCTCATCTCTGTTTGCTAGCTGAAGAGCCAGTGTCCACCTGAAGATGGTTCTATGGTCATGTGGCCAGCATGGATGCTATTACCTTCCCACCATAATGGTACCTATTTATCTACATGTATTTTTACGTGCTTTCAAACTGCTAGGTTGACAGGAGCTGAGGTGGAACAACAGGAGCTCACCCTGCTGCACAGCAGCACTTGGAACTTGAACGTGGGCTGCTGACCAGTGTCTTAATTACTGTGCTACTGAACACTTAGAATGATATACTGTACATATCAGGATTCTAAAATGACTAAAACAAGTGTTAAAGAAGGAACCAGGCTTAAGTTAAATGGGGTAGGAATATAATCAGGTTGTTTTCTCTAAACAGACAAATCCTTAATAAAATTTTATCAAGAAATGAGAAGAATAAGAAACACAGTAGAAGCAAATTGATAAAAACAGTTTTTATATATTTAAAGGCAAATAACAGAACTCTACTAGAGTTAAGGCACAAAAAAATCATCTTTGATGATAAAAATAATTAGATTTACAGGGCCAAATCAATGAAGAATATATATTGTAGGGATAATATTCTCCAGGCTTATCCAGACAAGGCTTTGCTTCCTGTGGCTTTGCTTCCTGTTATTGAATATTGGAAGAGCTTATCTCATCCAGGCTTATCTGGACCATGTTTCGCTTCCTGTAAATATGGCATTTGTGGACACACCCTGTGAAAGCTTGTTTACAGGATGAAGCAGAAACTTGGGAGGATATCTCATGCCTGTGAAGCTCATCTCATTGTGATAAGGAATGATTAACTCTTGCCTGATTATCTTTTATCTATGTCCTACAACTGAATGATGTAATGTGGTACATGTGAATAAGAGGAGAGGAGGTGGGCTCAGAAAAATCAGCTAAAGCTCAAAGCTCCAGCTCAACCAACCCCTGCCCCTCCATTTTACAAGCAACGCTTTGTCCGTCTCTTCTTTTTGCTTCATCATATATTCAGGAATAATATATTTTTCTTCTGTCATGAGTTTACATTTATGACTACTTATTTAACAAAATTTTGTTTATTCTTTAGGAATATTTGTATTTTATGCAATGAGTTTTGGAATAAGATGAAATACTATTGTTTCTCAGTTGATTTTATGCATTATTTACTGAATTGCTAGAACTGTTAGCTATCAAAGCAAATTTGACATGCCATATAGAAGATTGCGTCAGGTTTTGGATAAATGTGCAAAATGTTTTCTGTTTCAAAATATCAACATATACCCTAATAAACAACCTTAGCATCTGATTCTCATTTTGAACAGTAGTACTGTTTCCAGTTGTCTTTATTATTAACTTCATCCTGAAGATTTAGAAGCAGAAGAGCAACACACGACATAAAATACTACACGAAAACCATGTTATAGAATAGTTTAACTTTAATTTCCCTTTTTATGACTAAATGTGAATTATCTTTGGGAATATGGAAAACGACTATATGTGCAAACATTACTTTTTATAACATTTAAGGACAAAATACTTTTTGCCATAGAACTGTAAAATATTAAATTGTAAAAATATGACATGGAAGAGATTAGAGTGATTTAAATTATAGTAAGGTAATGAATACAGAAGAAATATCATTATACTATGTCCCTAGTTATTTAACTTAAAAAATTACTGTAAAATATTCAAGTATTATTATGCTTTCCTCCGTTCTCCCAAATAACAAGAAAAAGTTTGCTTAGATTAAAAATGATACAGAGAGGTCAAAATGACTTTCTACACTTATGTAAAAGAAAAATGATCCTGCATTTGATGCTCCCCAAAGATAAAATAGAATAAAAAAATTACTAGACATAAAAGCTCTGCTGAGTCTAACTTGTTAACTTGCCTAGTAAAATCCCAGAGTCTTCTCCACCAAACAATATACCCCCATATGAGTTGCCAAGCACCAAATTGAAAATAATGGCAAGGACCAGGACAAAATCTAAATGATTTGTACTATTCATTGATGATGATGACAAATATTGATTACTGATTTAAATGAATTGCTTTACAAAATTACCTGACACTCCATCTGTTATAGAATTCTCTTAAATCCAAACTATTTTCTTTTACACAAGTATACACACATGCGCAGACCCCTAAGTGCATGTATACACACCCAGCAAGACAGACTACAGAAATCTGGATTCAACAAGCATATACTATACCTATGTATATCTCTTCAGTAATAAATCCCATTTATGTTTGTTCCTCTTATGCTTACTGTTATTATACTAGAAGGGGTATATTTAGTTCAACTTATACTTTATTCCCATTATTCAATGGGGCAGAAACTAGGGAATAGCTCCTAGGGACATTGAATTGTTTTCTTCTGCAAAATACTTGCAGGTTAAAAAAAATATTTGTGTTGTTTGCTTTCTGTTGAATAGTCTTATCTCTTTTCAGATGATGGTCATCTGATTTCCCACTTAGTGACTGCTTCACTTAGTGCTTCCAATTAGGGTTGTTAAGTGAAGACTACCTGTCAATTTTTCAAGAGAACTAGATTTGCAAATATCTAAAATATGTCGCTTGAGGTCAAGAGCAGGATGTGGCTATTCATACAAGAATTAACTGGGTCTCTAGAAGAGGGCAGGACCAGCCAAAATATGTATGGAGCTTGTCCCTAGGGTGAGAGCCTGGGAGAGCTTGTGAGTATGTGTGGGTACATGTCTCCACTTCACCCAGAATTGGAAGGAGTGGGTGAATATGTCCTCTCCCTTGCTGGCCAATAAGAGACTGGTTTTGGAGAAAGAACAGCTGCGTGGGGGAGACTGAGGGCTGGGAGCTTCTGCTGATAGCATATACTTAGGTGCTGCAGAGTTCTTTCTGCCGCTCCCATTTTCCTTAGGATGTCTAATTTGAGTATGAATGTGCTTGACCAAAGATATGGCAGAACCCCTAGCTCTTGGTGGAGGTAGGTTGGGGTGGAAAAGGGAGGATCACCATAGGAACTTAGATACATAGACAACACATTCAGGTAGTGATGGGCAGCGGTTGTTATAGGAGCCAGAGGGCAGGCCAATATAGGGGAAGACAGTCCCAATGTGTTCAGCCCCCTGATCTCACACTCAGGCCTTGGACAACAGATCCTTAGATGGTCTAAGGTGTAGCTGCTGCTGGTGAATGCCAGGTTGGTTAATAAGACTCCCCTTATTCACAATTTTATTATGGAGGAGCAAACTAACCTGGCATGCATCACTAAAATCTGGCTGACACCAGAAGGGGGAGTTTCCCTGTTGGAGATGTATCCAACCAGGTTTAGGGTTTGGCGCCAGCCAAGACTCAAGGGCAGGAGAGTTGAGGTGGCAGTGGTCACCCAAGAATCTTTGCTGCCTCTCAAATACCTGGTTCCAAAGTGTCTAGTTGTGAGGCCCGGTTCCTGAAATTGGGTTTGCGGAATCAGTTGGGATTGTTGCTACTATACCAGTGTCCTTGCTTTGTAGCAACTCCCTGCTTCAGTTGCTGGAAGCCATCTCAAGGTTGGCAGTGAAATTCCCCAGGTTTATGGTCCTCAGGGACTTTAATCTGCCATCCCTGGATTTGGCCTTGGAAACAGCTTAGGAGTTCATGGCCACCATGACAGCTATGGTCCTATCCCATATCATCTACAGCCCAATTCAGGACAGTGGTCACATGCTGGATATGATTTTCTTTCAAAGCAATGGCAATGTAATCCAATAGGGGATCTGTTGGTATCCCCTCCTTTGTGATCAGACCATGCCCTGGAATCCAGAGGTTCTCCCATGCCATCCCCCTCTGCATGGAAGCAGTACCAAATTGAATGGTTTGTCTCCAGGTGACTGATGGACCCAAATGAGTTCTGGAGGTAACTGGGGGATATCCCAGGTATTCTGTTGTATGATCCTGCCAACCAGTAACTTGAAAAGAGAGGGTGGCTGAAAATTTGGATAGAATCCTGCCTGTACGGCCTCTCTCAACATTTTGGGCCTGGCTCTCCATTTGATTTATGAAGGAGTCGAGAGTATTAAAAAGGTTTGAGACTCCTGGAACATCGCTGGAGGAAAATCAGGTATGAATCTGACAAGATGCAGGCAAGGGCTGCTATTATGGCCTATCTTGTGGTGGTAAGAGTGGTGAAACAGTGTTATTTTCTGCTTTTATTGTGTTTGGGAAAGAAGGCTTGGGTGATCATCTCCAGGGCTGTGCAGAGGAATTTATGGAACACCTGACAGACAAAATAGCTCAAACTTGCTCCCAGTTAAGCCAAGCATAAGTCCATTGGAGATGCCTGGGGAGCAGTTTTGCCTGGTTATCTCAGAACAGTTTGAACCCATTGGACCTGAAGAAGTGAACTGGGTCCTCGATGCTGTCAAGTGCAACTCCCTGCCATTCAGATCCGTGTCTTTCCTGGTTGGTGAAAGCCTCCAGGATGGGGATCTCCAGGTAGATTCAAACAGTGATCAATGCATCAATACAAGAGGGAATTTTTCTAGATAATTTTAAAGGTTTGCTTAGATTAAAAATCTAAGCAGTAGAGAGTACTGTGCCCTGTGGCACACCACAAAGGAGCAGCCATAGACTGGATCTTTTGCTTCATATCAAACTGGGAGCAGCCTTGGAGGAAAGAGCTGAACCAGCACAGAATGTTACCACTCAGCCCCATATCCTGCAGCGAGCTTAAAAAGATATCATGGTCGATGGTATAGGAAACCACTGAGAAATCAAGAAAAGCTATGATGGATACACTACTCCCATCCCACTCCCACTAAAGATCATCAACAAGTGTATGTATCAGACAATGTAGTGTCTGTCCAAAACTGGACCTGAAACCCCTTCTGAAAGGGGTCCAAAATCTCTTTCATCCAGGATTCTCTGCAATCCTGGACTTGCTGTACCCCTAGTACAGGTGGAAAATATAATTGCGTGGGAATTGCAGAGATACCAGCTCTCTTACCAGTTCAATTTCAGAATTGAGAAAGCCTTTTGGATTAAAGGTGAAACGTCTTCGACTTGAG
>JANHZU010078768.1:0-10522 GCA_032468055.1 Acrochordus granulatus | reverse complement strand
GAACAAATTTTAAAAAAGCAGAGTTTGGAAAAAGGAGGAAGTTTATGGAGTTATAGAAGACATCAAGACAATGTTCTTGACTTCAAATGAAAACAGTGAGAAATGAGCTGCAGGAAACACCAACAGGGCTAATCCTCCTTTTAGCGGCCAGTCACTAAATAGTTGTTGGCCGTAACATGCTGATATGCCATGAGCTCATTCACACATGGGATAGATTCACACAACCCTAAACCTGGCTTAGGTCTTCAGGTCGCATGCAGTGGACAAATGCATGCAGGTTTGCAGGGATTCCAGGATGTTATCGTGCCTGTTTTCCTGTGATTTCTTCATGGTGACGGAAGAGCACCTTTCATGTGCTTGAAAGATGCTTCCTTTTATTTTGAGCTTGGAAGGGACTGGCAGTCAGAGAAGTCAAGATGGTGGCTGCGACTGCACACTTGTGGATGCCATCTTGACTTTTTTGACCTCTCTCCCTACAGGTGACTTTGCCCTTGGGGCAACATGTCACAGTTGAAACATCCGTGTTTGTTTTTCTAGAAAGCAGTTGGATCCATGTTGAACATGCACATGATTTTGGAAAAGACCAACTGCACCAAAAAAGATGTGAAGCCTCCTTCTTACACCCTGGGATACCCTGATTTTCAAAACGACAACCACGCACACCTGAAATATTGTAGGCCACTCCCTGGCCGTGACAGGAAGGTGAGAAAGAGGGTTTGGTCTTTGATGGGCGACACGGCAACCCCAACCTGGGAAAACTCGGTGGGCTGTCCCCTTCCAGCCACAGGGTCCCCTGCATATTTATTGTAGATTTTTAAAAAAATTCTGCCTTTATTATTTTGCAAATAACTCAAGGCGGGGAGCGTGCACAATACTCCTTCCTTATTTTTCCCACAACAGCCACGTGGGGTGGGATGGGCAGAGCAAGAGGGACTGGCCCAAGGTCACACAGCCAAAAGCAGGACTGGAACTCACCACCTCCGCTGGCTTTCATGCCGAAGGTGGGACTAGGACTCAGCATCTCCTGCTTTTTAGCCCGGAGCTTTAACCACTAGACCACACGACATGTCTAATTTGGTTCCTGAATTAACCTGTTTTCTGGAGGCTTGGGTTTTCCGTCGATCTGCGCTCGCTCATGCTCCCTTTTTACCTATCGGAGGGTTTTTTAAGGTGTGGTCCTCGGACCCTGGGGGAATCCAAGACCCTCTCAGGGGTCTGCGAAATCCGAATTATTTGCCAGCCTACGCTGAAAAATAATACAATATGAGAATCCCAACAAACCATGGTGAGAAGCAGTCGTGACAGTCAATGCACCAGTTTTCAATGTCGATACGGTGAATGCCAATGCAATCCACGCAAACAAAAGCTCTTTTGGAGTCCTTTTTAAAAGCAGAAAGAAGAGAAAAAACTTTTAAGGTATATTAAAAGTTAAGCCACACTTAATTAATTAAGCCACACAGGGATGCACACACACACACACACACACATGCAACCCTATTTAATCTATATCAAGACATAGTGGTGCCCCATCACCAAGGCACATGTTTCCAATTGCACAGTGTGCATGAAGATAAAATAGGAAATACCTTGACATTTCCACATTGGGGTAATTGGTTTTCCATTTCCTTCCAAATTCCCCAATTATTTGGGACCGTCCTGCTAATTTGGAGGGGGAAGAATGCATTTAATTTCCATCTAAATACGTGATCTGACTTCCCGTTTATCCACCGAAATTATCCACCGAAAGCGCGCCCCGCGCCCCAAACGGTAATTCTTTGCTCTCATTTAAAAACGGATGTCGTCCTCAACTTGTCACCGTAACTGAGCCTGCCCATCGTAAATCGTGACAGTTGTAAAGCGGATCATCACAGGACTGACCTGTTTTACTTTCAGAACAAAAAAAAAGTCTTTCAGCGAATCACATGGTTGTTAAATGAACTTGTTCGCTATGGGGTGTTTCTGCTGACAATGGGGCGTAAGCATTAGTTCTCGGCAAAACGTTGTAAATTGCCGCTTAACTGGCTGTAAGTCGAGGACTACTTGTACTTTGCAATATTTTGCACTGAGAAATGGTTTCTTTATCCCTCCGATAAAGGAAGTAAGCTGAACTGTAGCCAAAATGTCTAGAAAGTACTTATGATATGGTCCACGCACTGACAGCAATAGCTCTTGCCCAACTTCTTTGCGTCTCATCCCTTCCCCATCCCGCTTGCATTACACCAGAGCCCGCTGGCCTTGGGAAACAAAATCTCTCAAGATTATGCACAATAGCAGGAAGGAGGTCCCTGGGGTACCACAAAAAAAGTCAAGATGGTGTCTTGACGGCGCAATGAAACCTTTGAGTGGGAATTCTCAGCCCCACCACCAAACCACGGCCACCACAGAATCCTCTTTGGGAGGGACCAAAGAGGTCATCGACTCCAGCCTCCTGCACATTGCAGGATTCCCTATACCATCCCCATCTGGTGACTACCCAGCCTATGTTTGAGAACCTCCAATGAGTGATAATAGCTCTGTCTGTCAACACGTTCTTCATAACATCTAATCTGAGCAGCAGTCCTTGCTTGCACGTGGCCACTGGGACACCAACTCCACTATTAAGCGATTGCAGTCGTAAGATGCAGTGCGACCAGGCTGACTTTTGACAGCGGTTCCAGCTTTCCCAATTGTCGTTAGGCGAATCCTACAAGGTTGCAGCATCCTGCCGTCACATGATGGCCATTTTCGACTTCCTGCCGCCTTCCCCACTGACTTTGCTTGTAGGAATCCGGCACTGAAAGTGACAAATGGTAAGCATGGGATGCTGTGACTGTCATAATTGCAAGCTGCTTGTCAAGCCCCTGAATCGCAATCATGCGACCACAGGGATGCTGCAATGGCTGAAGCTACAGGGACCCCTTCTTCAACACTCTCGTAACTTTGAGTGCTTGCTGAACGAGTGGATGTCACACAGGAACTACCTGTATTTACATCCTTGAAGTTTCATCTCATTACCCTCTGGAGCAAGTGAGAATAAGCGCAAACCTCTGTAATGGGTCAGCCCTTTAGCTATCCAAAGTCTCCTCTCAGTTTATCGATTTATCACATTTTTAAACTGCCCATCTCCCTCAATCTTTTCTTTGTAAGCTACACGTACCTAGGTCTTTTCACCATTTAGGATTTGGTTTTCAGTCCTTTCATCATCTTGATAGTCCCTGCTCTGGACTAGTTCCAGGTTATCAATGTCCTTTTTAAACCAAGATGTGCAGAACTGAATGCAGTACAGGTAATCCTAGGTTAACAACCATTTGTTCAGGGACTGCTCAGAGTTACAATGACGCTGAATGAAAAGACTTTGTCGTTGCAGCTATCGCGGCATCCCTGCAGTCACGTGATTGTGATTCAGAAGCTTTGCAACCAACTCACAAATTACGACGACCACAGCATTCCCTGGGTCACGTGATTGCCATTTGTGACTTTCACTGCCACCTTCCCACAACCAAAGTCAATGGGAAAGCCGGCAGGAGATTGCAAATAGTGATCACGTGACATCACACTTAACGGTTGCATGGGATTTGCCTAATGACTGTAAGTGGAACTGCTAGAACTGCCATTGTAAGTTGTTCCCAGTCCCAATTACTGTCGTTAATCATTAATCCTTAATTAATGAGGCCCAACAAGAGTAGAACAAGATCATTTCTTCCTGCAATCTGGACTCTATGTCTCTCTTGACTTTTTTGAACATTATTACTATTATTTTACGCTTATTAGAGCTTCCCACTCCACTACATTCTAGGCAGCTTACAACACATAGAAACAGTTTAAAATATGGGCAGCCTGGACTAAAACAACCAGAATAATAACATACCACATCAGGGTCCCCACAACTGAATGGCATTAACTCCATTTCCCAAAGTCTTGGTGACACTACTTTTTGGTAGAATATTAATAGCATCTAGTTGCTCCCTAAAGCAAATTTAAAGTTTCCAGGCAAGGGTGACACTTATTTTATGTAAAGCCCATTGTAAGTCAGTATTGTGGTGGTTTATTCCTGGGAAACGTTTACCGCATCCCTGATTTTCTAACCTATTCCTTGCTTTTCCTCCACCCCCACTCCTCCCTTCCTATTTTCAGCAACTGGAGTGCACATTTGACCTGTTTAAAGACGCAAGGTCTGGCCTGGAAACTGTAGTGAGCCACGACTGCAAACCAGTAACAGTGGTTGATAGGAAAATCTTGAATGATACAGCACAGTAATTTTATCAGATGATGCAAGCTGGAAAACTGCCATGGAAAGGAGACGCCTGAGCCGACTGCCGTCCCACCCTCTCTTTTGCCATTATTCTGGAATGGGAGAATAAAAGCAAATTGCAAAAGCTTTGCCCTCTGCTCCTTGCAAACTTCTTCGGTTTCTTCCCCTCTCCTCTTGCAACTGCAGAAGAGGTCAAACCGCACTCTACAGTCAGCAGAACGAGAAGAGATTTCTCGTTTTTTCTGCAACTCTGATTGCATCTGCTGGCCCTTAATCCCAGGGCTTCGATGCAGTTGATACACTGTGGGACACCAACTACGGGAGGCTTAACTTTAGACCCACAGAGACTCAGCCATACAAGAGGTTAAACTCACTGCAACCACGTGTGTGGGTGCTCGCCTCTATACCTTTCCTTTGGTCCCCCCAGGAACAGTGGGAAAGCCGCAGCTGGGTGGATGGCCAGAAGGGGGCGCTCAGTGGCCAGGTACCCTGCGGGCTTCTTCCAAGCGGCTTCTGCTAAATTAACATTGCAGAGGAAGGAACCCTTGTGTATTGACAGGGGGGTCCTCTGAATGGCTGCCCGGAGAACCTTCCGGGGGTGTAAAGGGCTTCTGTATTTCTTCACGTGCTTTGGGTGGGGTCAGTTGCTGATAGTTGCCGATCTGCTGTGGGAGAGGCACTTAGCCAGTTCAGCCTGAGCGTCCGTGTGGGCAAAAGAGCAAAGCGGTTCTTTATTTTGTGACCTGGGGTTCCCAGGGTGGTCTGGCTAGAAGGATGCTAGGGGGGCTTTTTATTTTCCAACCCAGAGAAATAATCAAGCAGAAAACAATACCCCAATCAAAGAAGTAATAACTCAAAACAGGTTAAGAGTAAACAACAGCCTAATCAAAGAACTACCCTGCCAGGCAAACTGTTAGTATATAAGGAGAGCAAACCTCACTCCCTTCTCGCACTGCTGATGTTACATAGTTTGGTCATGAAATGTCTGCAAGAAAACCACCAAGCTCAGAGAGCACCAAGGACCCCACAGTTCAACCCCAAACTACAAATATTCTCTTCTATTGGTGTTGTGATGTGGCTGCAGACCTGTCCCTCCCCCGTGTGTTTGTCTGGACCAGCTGATGTTTTTAACCGGTGCAGAGTCCATTATGGAAATGGTGGCCCCAGCATCATTCCAAGCAATTACTGGTTTGCCATTTACCTTCACCTTCCTAAGAGGTGTCACCTTCACCCTTTTCCCATCTTCCAGGGTCTCATCTGAGACAGATGGGGGAAAATCCTTTTAAAGGAGAGAATTTTGGTGAAATTCTAGAAGGGCATGAATGGTCTTTTAGCATTTTTTACTGTGTTTGCACAACTTGCTAATCTGGGCCAAAGTGGGAACAGATTGTGGTTTGTTGTCTTACAACCCACTTTATATCTTTGCACATGGTGGGCCGTCATGTTAAGGCAGAAAATGGCTCACTTTTTTGAGCAGAGCATTTTTAGTGGAGAGACTGGGTTTGGTTAACTCAGGATTAGCATGTTGTTTGAACTCCAGCCATGAACAATGAGGCCAGGGGCATGTGTCCTCTCTGGGGTCTGCATCCTGGCATCCCAAATAAGGACCAGGCAATCCATTCCCCTCCTTTGGGACCCCCAATCCCAGTGAGATTTCTTAGCCAGGAAGAGACCCAAAATTGTGCACCCACAGTGAACGTTGGGGTTTTACCTTTGAAAACTAAAGAAGCAGAAATAGTTTGAAGTCTGAGTCTCAAGACACAAAGGAAAAATAGTGTTTCTGAAATACCAAAAACACCTCCTTTCCAGCCTGTGGCATTACATAGAAACAAGAACAAAAAGGGCTGGGCTTGGTAGGTAAGTACACTGCTTTTTCATTTCCTCTATTATCACTTATCACAATGAAAAAAATAACTCTGCACATGCACTTATTAACAGTGGATTAGAGAGGTATGGGTGATCTTTTACAAAATGTATTTAAAAAGAGACAAGTCAGGAGGTTTTATTCTGAGGAATCAGTGTCTTTCCTCAGCAGATCTGCAGATATCTATTTAAACAATGATGATGATGATCAGCTGTTCAGTCATGTCCGACTATAAGCGATCCCATGGGCCAAATCTCACCACACTTTTTGATTTGGTGCCACTTCTTTCCGTTGCTCCAGCCCGTATCTTCTTTGACAGTCTAACCACTGCATTCTTTGGCAACGTGGTTTTCTCTTGCCACTGAGCATTCCAAAATCTTTTTCTAGTGAGTATGATCACATGACATGGCCAAAATAAGTTGAGTCTTGCTTTTATTATTTTGCTGACTGGGGACACATCTGGTTTAATATGTTCTAGCACTTGCTTGTCGCCTTTGCTGTCCGCGGAATGCGCAGGAGTTTCTGCCAGCACCGCAGCTCGAACCATTTTCCTCTTGTCCAGCTTTTTCATTGACCAACTTTCACAACCATAGATTGCTATAGGAAAAACGATCGCCAAAACTAATCTGCATTTGGTTGCTAAGCTGATGTTCTTGTTTTTCCACACTTGATTCATGCTTGACATTGCCATATGGCCTAATGAAATTCGTCGCTTTATTTCTGGACTGCATTCACTGCTGCGAGTAATCAGTGACCCCAGGAAAGTGAATTCTTCAACACATTCAATTTCCACATTATTGACTGTTATATTGATGGCTTCATTCTGTGCAGTCATCAAGATCTTCGTCTTTTTGATGTTCAGAAGGAGAGCGAGTTTCTCACTCTCTTCTTTGATTCTTTGGATCACTTGCTTCAGACTATCCTGCGTTTCTGAGAGGAGGGTTGTGTCATCAGCATTGATGGAAGTTCTTCCTCTGATCTTTATCCCCACTTTTGATTCTTCCAGATCCATGTTCCTCATGATTATTTCAGCATACAAATTGAAAAAAAGGGGAGATAATACATCCTTGTCGGACTTCTTTCCCAACCTTGAACCAATCAGTGTCCTCATATGGTATTCTTACAGCTGCTTGTTGGCTTGAATATAGTGACTGCAGCAACCTGACCAGATGTGTGGGTACCCCCAGGTCTTTCAGTGCTTTCCACAACTTGTCACGATCAACACAATCAAAAGCTTTTTTGTAGTCAATAAACCACAGGTAGATGTTCTTTTAGTATTGTTGACATTTCTCCATAATCCAACACAAATTCGCAATATGGTCACGAGCGCTCCAGCCTCTGCAGAAGCCTGCTTGGAGTTCAGATAGTTCCCTTTCTATGACAGATGCCAGGTGTCATTGTATAATTTTAAGCATTTTACTAGCATGAGGTATGAGGGCAATTGTACAGTAGTTGGAACAGTCCTTTGAGTCGCCCTTTTTTGGAATGGAAATGAAGACTGAGCGCTTCCAAGTTTCTGGCCATGTGTCGGTTTCCCAGATTTTCTGGCGTAATGCTGTTATGGTTCTGATTGGTCCGTGCTTCAGCAACTCTGCAGGGATGGTGTCAGTACCTGGCGCTTTGTTGTCTGGCAGGTGGCTTAGTGCCCATGCTACTTCTTCCACAAGAACGACTGGTTCAGTTTCAATTTCTGTCTCATCTTCCACATTTTCCTGAGGCAGTTCAGTCCCACTGTTTTTGGTGTAAAGCTCTTCAGTGTATTCTCACCATCTGTTCTTGAGGTTTTGTTGATTGGACAATTCTTTCCTTTCTTTGTTTTTTATTATTGCTTTATGAGTACTAAAAGCTGTTTAAATTTAATTTGAGCGTTCCTGGTATAACCCTTCTTGTAATCTTCTAGCTGTGCGCATGTCCAATCCCAGTAAGTTTCATTGTCTTTTCTGGCAGCCCTCTGAACATCTGCATTTAGTTTCCTTGCTTAATAAGTATTATTTATCTCAACTGCATACATGGATGCAATTTTGGTGGTGTTAAACTTCTTAAGTGTTGCTATCTTCTTGGTGTTACATAATTCACTTTGACTTTGGCCACCAATAATTCATGATCAGAGCCGCAATTGGCACCTAGATATGTCTTTGCTGCACAGATCAAACTTTCCCAACAATCACTGCAAAGGACATAATCTATTTATCCCAGAAAGCCCATGCGTACATGTGACGTTTATGCTGTTTGAAGCAGATGTTCATAAGTTGAAAATAATTTTCAGGGCAGAATTGTATTTAACAATCTCCTGCATCATTTCTATCCCCTAATCCAAAATCACCAGTGATGCCCGCCTCAGCTTGACTGCCGACTTTAGCATTGAAGTCACCCGTTATATCTTTCCTCGGCATTTGTTCCAGGGTTTTTTGGATGCTGGCGTAAAAACCTTCTATTTCTGGTTCTACTGCATCAGTTGTTGGAGGGAAAACTTGAAAAACTGTAATATTAAGGGGTTTAGCATGAATTTGAATGATCATTATACACTCACTTACTGTTAAAAAGCTCCCCACAGTTTGGGATGAAGGCCACTCCACTCCTTTTCATGGTGTTGTGAGAAATTAGAATCAAGTGATTAATTTTTAACGTATGTTAGCTTAATATGAGTGGGGCCATGATGGTACTCTGTTTAACCTTTTCTGATTTAGAACAATGACAGGATGTAAATTCCAAAAGATGTGGACTCCAGGGAGAAGGGAGCAGAGTGATAATTAAGGGAATTAATAAGTCTCCGTGATTAAGATAAGCGGCCGGAAAGCCTGTAAACACATCTCTACCAACTGAGGGCGTGATGGACTGTCGGAAGGGCATAAACTGCATAAATTTATGCCGAGAACTGTAACTTGGGTGTAACTCATCTGCACACGTTGTGTGCTGTTGAGTTCACCCGTTTGCAAATGCTAAGTAAAGCCGTATTGTTTTGATCTAAGAGAGATTTGCGTGTTTAATGTCCTGAGTAATAAACGATAAAGTCTTCGGATTGGAAATAACCGTCATCTGTCCAATGTAATTCACTAATGCCAAGGAGGTTGATTTTCAACCTGACCGTTTCCTGTTTGACAATGTCCAATTTGCTTTGGCTCATGTTGCCACTCGGTTGTATCTTTGTGCAGCGCAGACCCTTGTTTTGCCAATGGCAGCATGAACACCTGAGGTTCCTGATGAGCCCCAGGTACGTCATAAAACCCAGGGTTAGGTGCTCTTCCCCAGTCGCATGTTGGATACCTTCTGATCTGGGGGTCTCACCATGAGGCACCATATTGAAATTTTTTGAGAACTGTTCCGTAGGATTTTCTTGGCAGGTTTTTGTGAGGTAGGTTGCCATATCTTTCCTCAACCCTCCCCGTTTCTCCAGGCTTGGGACCAACATGCGTACCTGTGATGACAGGTATGCATTGGCTGGGTTCAGAAAGACTTAAATGTCCTGAGAAACGCAAAGGTGATTCAGTTTCCATGGCTTTTTATGCTTCCAACCAGGGAAAAATTCATGGAGTAACTTTCGGCTCTTCTCCTCAAGGGCCTGGTGCCACCACTAAGAGGAATCCCTGCCTGGAGAGAGGCTTCCAGGATTCCATGAAAAGGAGAGAATCTCTAGAAGGCTGAAAGTAGCCAGCAGCCATTTTGAGGGAACAGCAACTCCTTCTGACCACCTTTGTGGGGCGGGCCTGAACTTGTGTGAGTGACAGGCCTGTTGCTCAATCCGAGGAAGCAGAGGAGTCAGGCCATTGTTAGCCAGCCAATCGCAGCGATGGGCGGGGAGGCTTTGGGAGCGGGGAGGTATTTATTTCCTTGCCTTGTCACAGTTTTTCTGTGGAGGTCGTGGGAGGTTGTTGCTTGGTGTGTCTGGTGTCTGACTGGACCTGCAGGCCTATTTCATTTCTGTTTCTGAATTATTTAGAGGTTCTTTTCCACGCTGTGCGTGGAAATTTTTGTTTAACTTTGTTCTTCAATGCCCTGAAGAATTTTGTTAACTTCGTTCTTCAATGCCCTGGAGTCAGTCCTGACTCTGGCAGATGTTCAGAAGGTTTTGGTCTCCTTCCGGGGGCTGAGAGAGGGATGGGGCCAAAGTCGCCCAGCTGGATTTTGTGCCGAAATTAGGAGTAGGATGCCTTGTCCTGTTCCTTATCTTGACCTGATCCTCAACTCCAAACTGGGCAAAACAAATATGCTCAGCTTCTCCTGATTTCTTGCTGGATCTTTGAGGGTGGTGGCAGATTTAAGAGCCGCCTAGCAAGAACGCACGGCAAGGAGATCAAACCAGTCAATCCTATAGCAAATCAAACCTGATAGCTCTTTGGAGGGGCAGATATCGAAGATGAAGCTCAAGTACTTTGGCCACATAATGCGCAGGGAGGACTCATTAGAAAAGACTGTGATGCTGGGAAGGA
>JANHZU010078683.1:0-10524 GCA_032468055.1 Acrochordus granulatus | reverse complement strand
AGGGAGGGCAGATTGAAATCCCCCAGGACCATCAGCCTGGGGAAGTCCACCACCAGCCCTGAGATAGCCTCAGTCAGTTCAGGCAAGGAAGATGCTACGCAGCAGGTAGGTTGGTACAGTAGCAACAATCCTAACTGCTCCCAAGAGCCCAATCTCAAGAACAGGGTCTCACAACTGAAAACTTGTGGAGCAAGGCCTCTGGAGGCAAAGAGTGATTCTTAGATGACCACTGCCACCACCACCCCTACCCTGGGGTCTGGGCTGGTGCCAAACCTTGAACTCGGCTGGATACATCTCCAGAGGGCAACGCCCCACTCAGGAGCCAGCCAGGTCTCAGTGATGCATGCCAGGTCAGCCAGCTCCTCCTCAATGATGTCTCGAATCAGGGGAGCCTTATTATAAACTGACCTGGCATTCATCAGCAGCAGCCAGACCCCAGGGCTGCCAAGGGTATGCTGGCCAGGGTCTGGGCGTGAGCAAGGAGGGCCAGAACACGCCATCAATACTAAGCATCAGGGGTGTCTTCTCCTGTAACGGCCTGCCCTCCTGCTCCCGTAGCACTGTCTACCCATAACCACCTGGATATCATCTCCTGCCCTAGAACCCCCAAACAAGAAATACCCTCCATCCCAATACTCCCGGGCATGGGCTCTGCATCCCCCCCAACAAGCAAACAAAACACTCACTCCCAAACAACCAGGGAGGGGCAATGGCAGAGGGCCCTGGCACTATAGCAAGCTCTTAGCACAAGGGCCCCTGCCTCACACCCTCCCTCAACCACACACTGCCCTCTCCCTAGACCAACTCTCACACCGAAGGCCAGAGGGAGGACACCCATCCACACCCCTTACCAGCTCTCACTCTGGGCAAGGGCACCTGTCCACTCAACCACCCAGCTGGCCCTGGCTCACACCCAGGGGCCAGCCCAGAACCAACCCCTGGCCAGCAGTTCCTCTTATAAGGCTGGGCTAGCTGACCCAGTCCAAATAAAAAGTCCAAATTGTCCTCCTCTTTCCGCATCGGTAACGTCCTCCAAGCCTCGCGATCTTCCGGTTCATCGAGCCACAGAGTTCCGGGCTGCCCATAGAAGCCTCGGTGCTCAGAGGCACTGGATCAGCTGTCTGGTCCACCACCATCACAGGCTGAGACCAACTGCTCCAAGCCGATTCCAAAAGGTCCGGCTTATCCCAACAGAGATTAACCGAACAGAGATTAACCGAACAGCTTATCCCAACCGAGTGATGGCCCACAGCCCCCAGTTCAATCCAGCCAGCCACGTCCTCTGAGACCAGGCCCAAACGCAGTCAAAGACGCAGCCCTGGAGCTGCTGTTGTTCTGCTGCCTCACCAAACTCCTGGCTCTGCTAGCTCCACTAGTTCTCTCCCAAGCCTCGGCCACTGGCATTGTCTCGCAGGTGCCTCTGCGAAGAACCGGCCAGGACCACCGCCACTCTAAGCCCCTTGTGAAGCATCTAATGCGTCAGCAATTTCTGATGGAAAACTCTCCCGCTACCGCCACCGGCCGTGAGAATACAACTCCCGCTACAGCTGATGTCCGCACCAAAAAGATCACACAGCGGGGAGGAGGAGGAAAATAGGATAAAGCTGGCCTCTCGATCTTCCCCGGGGGATGGTCGGAGCTCCACACTCCACACCTGCTACGTCCGCCATAAGGAAAAAAAAATTTCAGGGAATTCCCTGAACTGCTCATAATCAAAGGATCGCTGGGCATAGATGGTGCCGGTCTCAGAATGAATGGAAATATAGGAGATGGGAAGTTCTTCAATGTTGCATTGAATTCAAATCCTGGTGAGGATGGAGTTTTGATCTACATCTGGATCAAAAGCTTGAATCTGAAAGATGGAGGCACCAGAAGGATTGTTCTCTGGTACATAGATGCTGTACGAAGCTTTCTCAAAAGCAGGGGCATTGTCATTGATATCAGAGATATGTAGTGAAACTATTTTGTTGGTGCTCAGTGGAGGAATTCCTTTGTCAGTTGCTGTGATTGTAATATTATATTCAGAAATTCTTTCTCCGTCCATCTGCCCATCTGTCATGAGCTTGTAGTAATTTTTAGTTGATGGAAGTATCTTAAATGGCAAATTATTTTCCAAATAGCAAGTAACCTCTCCATTATCACTAGCATCCTTGTCATTTACACTGATGAGAGCAATCAGTGTTCCAGGGAGAGAATCTTCAGGAACTGGACTGAACACAGAACTTAGAGTTATCTCTGGGGGATTATCATTCTCATCTAGAACACTTATTTCAATATTGCAGTGTGCTATTCGTCCACCTCCATATTTTGCTGCAACTGTCATTGAATATTCTTTCATTTCTTCAAAATCCAATCGGCCACTAAGAATGACAATTCCTTTAGTGGAATCTAGGCTGAATTTCTCCTTTGCGGTTGCTGGTAAGTTGTTGAAATGATATGTGATTTGGTCCATCGTTATCAGAGGCTTCCACCTGGAGCACAAGGAATCCAACTGGAATATTTTCCTTCACATTTACTGTATATATATCTTGACAAAGATGGGTGGGTTGTCATTGGCATCAGTGACATTAACCCATATATGGGCAGTCCCAGTTCTTCTTGGTTCTCCCCCATCCACAGCTGTAAGG
The DNA here is from genome assembly GCA_032468055.1 of Acrochordus granulatus. Taxonomy (NCBI): domain Eukaryota; kingdom Metazoa; phylum Chordata; class Lepidosauria; order Squamata; family Acrochordidae; genus Acrochordus; species Acrochordus granulatus. Next base: position 7,897 of record JANHZU010078683.1, on the reverse strand, counting down.
ATCAAATGAAAGCTCTGTTCACTCTCCCGATTGAGGGTTTTCTGCAGCACAAGTTCTGCATATTTAATTCCATCTTTCCTCTCTCTGACTTCTAGTACAAAGTATAGATTGGGACTCAGTATGTAATTCTGGAGAGAATTGAGGCCAACATCTGCATCTTCAGCTTTTCCTACCTGAAATCTTGTACCTGGCAAAGTTTGCTCACTCGTTTCCAAACTGATGTTGTCATTGAGGAATTTGGGTGCGTTATCATTAATATCCTGGATTGTCACTGATACATGGAAAACATTCAGAGGGTTTTCAACTACTACATCCATTTTAACAAGACACAGAGGAGATATAGCACATATTTCTTCCCTATCAATTCTGTCATTCACATAAAGGTTTCCATTTTTGGCATTGATACTGAAATAATGCATTTGAGCTACAGAGACAGCATGCAAATTTCTCCTGGACCACTCTTGGATACTCAGTCCCAAATCCTTCATAAGATTTCCTATTACAGATCCCTTAGTCATCTCTTCCGGTGTTGAAAATTGAATTTCTTCTGAAGCAGTGCAGCAGGAACATGACAATAATAAGAGAAGCAATACTTGCCTTCTGGCTGCCCTTCCATTCTCTTTATTCCTTCTATCCATCCAGCTGTATGCAGAGTTCCTGCCTTTCCCTCCTCCAGCTAATAGTGATCAGATGAAATTTCTCACATGCAAGTAATCTGTTTAAATAAAAATTAATTTCTCCTTTCCTTAAATGGTTTAGACTGCAAATGTTATTAGATTTGTATTTTTAGGTGATCTGCTGTTTGCCTATTATTTGCGGTACCATATGAGAGAAGTATCAATGAAACATCATTGGCTCACCAGCTTTATTTCCCATGCCACATTGTCCAACAGTGACACTCTGAGGATCAGCCATAAAATTGCAAGGGTGGTTTACTATCCAATTTAAAACAGAAATGATATGATTAATTTGTCTCAAAAAAATAACTGTACTGTATTTTGAAAATATGTTTGAATCTTAGTTTTAAGATTATTTTATTGTTTCATCACTTCCTTTATATAAGCCACTGATTATTAATATAACTTCCATTTTATTGCTGAGTAATTATGAGAAATTCTGACACTGACAGTTGTTTGGATTGCGTAAATTCTTACTTTTTTAAAAGGACTTACAGTATTAAAATGTAACAGCATCAAGGTCCTGAAAAAAATTATGTCAGCACTGTCATCTTACAAGTTTTGGGTTCTAGTATCTCTGGCTGAAAGGGCTGAAAGTTTTTATTTAAAAGGTCCAAAGGAGTTAGCTGTATTAATCTGTTACAGATGGAAAGAAGAGATGAACGGATAGTGAATCTGTCTTATGCAAAAATGAATTAATCTCTAAGATGCCATATTTGTCTTCTAAAATTTATAATCTCTATTAAATAATTTCTGTCTGACTACTGACATCTGTAAATGTGTATATATGTCTCTCTGTGTGTAATGCAAAAATACTTTTTCTTAGGCTCAATATCCTTTTTGGAGGATGTATTGCTGGTTCCAAGAAAATAAGATCCAAAATACCTCTCTCCAAAATACTGTAACTCTGATAAAAACAAAATGTGTGACTTTGCAAGCGTTTCCATCTTTGAAAACATTATATAATAATGTATCCCCATACGTTATTATCTTCTTTCCCCATGTTCATTTTGATAAACCTCCCTCCAAGTATATGGGCAACAAAGACCAATAAATTTTTACATATTTTGAGGTTATTTTTGAACAGTGTCATAATCAAATACATGTACAACATCATGGGAATATGACAGAAAGAAGATGTTGCCAGGGCACCTGAAATACAAAACAGAAATAAAACTGAAAGTGGTAAAAGTGAAACTGCCAATATTTAGTTCTGCGTTTGGGTCTTATTTGTGGATTTCTCATAGGCAGATTTTTGACCACAGTGGAAATATTCTTAAGTTTAAAACTTTCAAGATAACAGAAAAACATATATACATGTTTTTTGAACAACACTAAATAATATATCTGCTCCAAATGCTAGGCAACCTCTGATCTGAGGTGACTGATATCATCTGATTAAGGTGTAATAAAACATTTCATAGAATTATAAAATTATCAAGTTGGAAAGATTTAGACCATCAAATTCAACCTTCTATTTAGTAAGGAATCCAACTTAAAATATCCACAAATAATAGTTCAGGCTTTGTTAGTCCCATTATTAATTTGCTCTTATTAAAAAAGTTTTTGTAACATTTAATCAAAATCTCTCCTTTTTGTAATTTAAATTTTTTGTTATATGTTCTGCCATATGGGACAATACAGAATTGGTCTTGGCCTTCTTGTATACAACGATCACTTATGTCCTTGAAGAGTATTCTCATATCGTCTATTTGTCTTCTCTTCTCAGAGCTAAAGATTTTTAGTTCCTTCAGACTCTTTTAATACTATAGTGTTATATTTCTATTTCCTGATCATCCTCATTACCCTTCTTTGAACCAATTCCTGTTTTAAGGCTTTTTAAACTGTGGTGTCCAGAATTGGAGAAAGTGTTTGAGATGGAGTGTGACTAATGCAAAATAAAGGTGAATGATTCCTTCAGTGATTTAAAAATTCTACTTATGCAGTATGCAGATACAATGGCATTTGTCTTTCTTTCAGCTACATCACATCACAGTCTCATATATAGTTTATAATCAATTACAATTTGCACAATTATACAGAGTAAAACCAGACTGCTCGCTGGGATCACTAATAAGAAAGCTAGCATTTAAATACTTTGGACACAAAATGTGAAGGCAAGAGTTATTGGAGAAAAAGAGAAGGTGATCGAAAAAGAGGTGAATAAGTGGCAAGGTACTATCATTGTTCATGAGCAGCATAGAGGAACATGAAGAACGTCAGACAATCATGGTGAAATCATTAGGTCACATAGAATTAGAAGTGACTGAACAATCTGATTACAACAATGAATATCAAACTAGGCAATATAGTTATCCTTCTGTAATTCTTAATTATATAATTTTGCATTTGGTTTGTTGTTTGAAATAAAAATAAGTCAATTTTCAATAACCTCAAACTCCACACCCCAAATACCCCAAACTCCATACTAGTTTAGGTTTTACAAAATATAGCTACTACATATTGTATCTCACTAAATATAATGTTTGCAAAGATTCTTAAGGGTAACCAAAATTTCAGCAATGGGAACGTAACGCTCTCCCTATTTTTTCCTATGCTAATTGATCTTGTGTGGTCCTATTTCTATGAGAAGGGCATCACTGATTTTGATCAAACTTTGTTGATTTCATTCTTTGTAGCCAAATTAATGAATGCTCATCATCTGATTCTTTTGAAAAGCCGTATTATGGTTTTCTTGTTCACTCCTTCACCCACCTTCTACCAATGGTAATAGCTGTATTATCTTTAATAGATGGAGAAGAATCTCTGGTCATATACAGTACTTTATTGCCACTGGCTATCTAGGTTATATTCTCTTTGCTTGTCTTATATTTCTTGATGAAAAAGAAACCAGGGTTCCCAACCAAAATATTTATATTAGATTGTATACAGCATCTGCAAATCTCTCACCACCTTAATAAATGCTTTAGAATATTACATATAATATATACACACAAGCCCTGATCAGATACTCAAAGGAGCAAATGAAAAGCTTTAGACAGGGTAGAGAATGGTGCAGTACTAATCAGGCCAGGGTTCTGGTTCACACATGGGTATATATGTTCATGCAAAGGAGTGGAGCCAAAATGTCTTACAGTATATGTACTCTAACCAATTTGATTCACTCACACATTCAGGTGAATAGGACCATAGGCATTTAATGCATTTTGAACTACAAACTCACTTAGTTCCTGTACAATATTTTTTTGAAATAATTAGATTTAAAAACAAGATTATAGTGCAAAACTTTTCTTTCACATATTAACTTGTTACACAAAGAAATATTTACTCATCTGAATTCTTATCTCCAGTCTGAAGATAATCAGCAGGCACAAATGTACTACCTCAATGGCTAGTAGATGAGGAAACATACCCAATCTCATTTGCCTTTGGATGATTTAGGAGATGGATTTTACTCAATTTGAAAGTATGTGTTATATGTGTATATATATGTGTGTAACATATACACAATTAGATTTAATATAATTGTTAAAATTTCCCTCTATATCAGAATATTAGGTGAAAATAGTAGGTGAAAATCCCTGGATTATTTCCTTTTGAGTACTATTTTAGCCATTGAGATACTAAGCTTGTATCTGCATTGAATCAGGCTGAAGTTTAAGGATCACTAAAAAAAAAAGCCTTATTCAAAGTATGAAATATCTTCATAATAATGCCTTTACTTCCCAAAGAGAATAAGCAAATTACTGTGAGGAACTTCTTTCCTCGTTCATTCTGGCAAGCATGCTCATGCGCAAGATAAATACTTCTTGAGGAGAATAGTTTATATGCATAAACAAAAAACAATACTGAAAACATGATGCAAAAGTATGAAGGGAATTGCATTCCTTTTGCACTGATAACTGTTGATGAAAGCAAATGAAATACTATCCTACCTAACGGCAAAAATATCTCAAATTTGATAAGGATATCACAACTGTACTTGGGTGAAATCCTTATTATTTCAATCAGTATCTTCAGCAATTAGAAAGGGTTTCCTTATTTCAGAAACCTACTGATTAGTCAAAGTATTGGATAGTTTTATTTTGGTAATACAGTATTAAACTAATCTTTCTTGGAGTCAGTGTCAGAGAAACATCTGTCTGCAGAAATAAAAGAGCTGTCATAATCTATCCAGTTTGGAGTTCAACGGAGTACAGCTCTGGTTCATTGCCATCACTAGCTGGTAACAGGGCCAACCATTCTGACCAAAATCCACATCAATACTTCAGTGCCTGGGTAACCTGTATCAGAAAACTGAGGGCCCAGCTCTATTCAGCCTTCAGTTGGGAGGTGAGGGGTATAAAATTTCTGGAACATTGTTATTCTCATCCATGATGAAGAGAGGTGCTGACACATTGGAGGTGCGGGATGGAGATTCTGCATTATGTGTCTTGATCAGTAATTGAATTTCTTTTTTTCATAACCAAAATAAAGCATGCCATAGTTCTGTCTCACAATTAATATAGAAGAATTACAGGAGAACCCTGAACCACTTCTTCATAATGGAGTATGTTATTCTGCAATTGTCCTACTCATTTGCCTTCAGAGAAAATATGCCCCCCAGATTGTTCTTTAAATAAGCAATGTAAACTGATTATAGAAAGGTGGAAGGATTGTCATTTCTTGTCCAAAATCTCATCTGGAATAACATTTGTTATAGAAAGAGAAGGAATACCAGTTTGCCAACTAACAATAATATTGTATACTGCCACCCTGCCTAGTGCTCTTCCTTATGCAAACTATATTAATTACTATAGGATCTTACTAGTTGGAAAGGGAGGTTATTGGGAATTGAATATCTTGCAAATTTAAAGGGCAACCATAGTTATAGATGGAGAATGTTTAGGGTTATAAGTGAAATTTAAATGTTAAGTGATAAGTGAAGCTGTTTCTAATTTTGTGCAAAGTGATAAGTAAAGCTGTTTCTAATTTTGTGCATTACCATTTACGTTAGTAATAAATACTGTGAGCATTGATCTACCCAATAATATTCAATTCAATAATCCTCCATCACCCTGAACATGAGCTTCAATGTCATAATGTGCAGAATCTTCATAATCTTAGTTTTCTACAACATTCATTTCCCCTACACTTGCACTGATATGGAATATTTCAGTAGCTTTGGCTGTTATTTTTCTGAATACTTCATTTATTTGTTGATTCCTTCATCTGTATCAAGAAATTTTAAGATTATTATTGTGGCTCCAGATATGTACTTAATAGAAATATTGGCTAAAAATAAGATGCATTTTCATTAACATCCTTCACAGTAAACTGAACTTAACAGGCTGTCCAACATCACATGCCATGAGAACAATATTGTGAAAGATGACTTCTTGATCCAAGGGCTTTGCTAGCATTATTTCAATATACTGTATTGTTTACCATAAAAATTGTTTATATATTGAAAAAGGATTTACTGCTTTTGATTTTGACCTTTGCACAGAATTGTTTCCAAAAGCACAGTCTTGAACTTCTAACAGTGGAATTTTGGAATCTAGTGCTGTATTCTTATTGTTATTTATAGCTCGTTTCTCTGACTGGCAGAAGCATGATAATTAATATCAGTCTTTTCTACTTCAATTCATATTTTAATTGACTTTCCAGCTATAAACTCAAATTTCACAGTACTGTCCCCACATCTCTTCCGTATCCTTAAGATATGCAGGTACTCTCTTTTATAATCCAAAGCAAAATGTGGAGCTTGCCTGAAGAAACAAGTCCCAGACTTCACTCCTAGTCCCAGATCCTTTGCAATGTTTCCCACCAAAGAACCTTTCTCAGTTTCTTGAGGAATGGAGGAATGAATCAGCTTGATATTGACTTGGCAGATATTAATAAACAGAAATAAAAGAATAACTTCTCTTTTACAATCTTAGGAACATATTGCTATGCCATTTGTATATTGATAAGAAACACAAAGGAGATTTGTGACTGAGGAATGATAGAAAGCTACCCCAAAGTGAAAGTATGTGTTGTTCAACTGATGGTATCTTACAACCAAAATGTTTAGTGTGTTTTTATTGCCAATTTCCCAGCATTTTGTTCTCTGAAGCTGCTGAATTGGAAAGTATTAATTTTTCACATTTTTTATAGGGAATCACAGGTTGGAGTCACAGCTAGTAACTTCTCAGTTCTTTTCCTATCAATTCTCTGAAGTTCACTGAACTTCTTAACTTCATTTTATATCGAGAAATTGACTAAAGAAGTTCATGATTATGAAATAAATTGGAAGGAAAATGTGTATAGAAATATTATAATTAAAACCTAGGTTCCATTGAAACCAATTTTCCAAAACTAAAAGTTCATACGGTTAGAATAATCTGCTGAGGAATACATTTTAATACAAATAAAATCCTTAATTTTTAAATTTCAATATACCACAGTCACTTTTTCCCTTAATGTCTTTATACAAACCATTTGATTACCAAAGCAGTATAATAATTAGATATTTAAAAAATAAGAAGCTCTCTATTCACCTACAGTGAGATAGATCTCAAAAGTATTTTAAAATGTCATATTTGCTATTTAGTTTTTATTTATAGTATCTTCATTTAATAGTGGTTGAATTCTCATATTCAGTCCTGACATGTAGAATAGTTTTGCCTAAAGAATGAGGTTGTTTAAGGATAGCTTTTTAGAATTAAATTATACAACATATTAGATAGATCCTGATGAAGAGTCCCATAACATTTTTACCAACAATTTTATTTTTTAGGAGAAACACATACGGCAAAGTGGCATTGGTATTATAAGAAAATCAGCTGTGTACTAGATCTAGAAATCAAGTACAATTGCACTATCAATCCTTATATGCACTATCAATTACATACATTATATACATTAACCAAAAAGTACAACAGCTGATTAATTTCATGATACTTATTTTTTGTTGTCCAATCTATGGCAAATAGGGGCCACCCATGAAAAAATATATTTATCCTCAGAAAAATATAAAAGAAATGTTTGATATTAAAACAATAATTATACACACAAGTTATGATTTTGACACTTTAAGTACCATTGAATTTATCTATTTCTCCCCTCCCTGGTCAGTGAAATAAGTTTTTTTGCACTATAATGTTTGAAATCTTAAGCAGTTCATTGGCAGGTCTTTCAGGCTGCTGGTCTGGGGTGGCAAAAGATGCCACAGATTTGCTAAAAACCTGATTTTCTTACTTGTTTTATGCATATAAATTTAGAAATAATTAGTAATT
>JANHZU010078511.1:0-10527 GCA_032468055.1 Acrochordus granulatus | reverse complement strand
TGAATAATTGCAGTTGTTAAATGAATTGTGGTTGTTAAACAAATATGGCTTTCCCTATTGACTTTGCTTGTCAGAAGCTGGCTTAGAAGGTCATAGATTGTTAGAGAAAAGGAATAGGCCCAGTCAAAGTTGTTCTCCTCTATTGTTTAATTGGTTTCAAAGTTGCAATCATTGCTCCAACTTCCAGTCTGATATCTGTGCTTACCAGATAAGTTAATAGTCCTCATGGGGGGTGGGCCCTCCTGTGCTTGAGCACATGTAATGATTCTAGGCTGCTTTCCCTCTTTACACTTGGTCCAGTCCTTTCCTTCCTTCACATCACCCCCACCCCTCTTCATCATAAGCTCCATCCTCCATGGAGGACTTGAGTGTGACCCCTTATGGTGTCCTTGGAATTTGAAATTTCAGTGGAAGTGGGTAAAGGAGGGAATTCATCTAAAAGAAAGGAATGTTTCTCCCCTGTCTCAAGAGGCTCAATGTATCAGGCTGTAAAAGAAGTACAGGGTTAATTTCTTGTTCCTCCCTCCCTCTCAGAGCAGCCAGGCCTGTAGTAGAAGGTTGATTGGAGTCTAATGGCCCTCCCCCTCTGCTGCATGTGGAAGGAAGATTGGTCTCCCCCAATGTGTGGTTCCAAAGATGATTCAGGCTGAGAAAAAACTGTAAGGTTAAGTGCCTATTCCCCTCTTCCTCTCAGTCCAGCCAGCCCTGAAGTGGAAGACTGTTCACAGTGTCTAGGTGCTGGCCCTCTGTTCTGAGCATTGAGAGGCAGGTTAATTTCTCCAGCAATGGACTCCTCAGGAGGTAGTACTTCTGGGACTGGTAGCTGTGCTGGCTGAGGCTTGTTAGGAAAATGCTGGTGTGAAAGCATTGTATCAAAATTGGGGCATGGACATGCTTGGCATTTTCCCAGGAACATTCAGACTCTGGATAACCCTTCCACAATTAATGAGATATTGGATGCCTCTTCCCCTTCTCCTGGAATCTAGGATTTCTTCCACTTTGAATTCTTGTTCTTCTTCCACAATGACTGGGGCGGGGGTAGCGAGAGCGCAGATTGCTGGGGGCGTGATTCCTTCATCAAAAAGGAGCAGCGGAAAACTGGGTATACCTTCATGGAGGGGGGCAACTGCAAACAGTATGCAACTGGGTTGATTTGTTGGATCATCTTAAATGGATCCACAAACATGAGTCTAACTTTCTGCATAGCCTGATAAGATTCCGAAAACTTAGTAGAGAGCCAGAGCTTGTCCTCCCTCTCCTTCTTGTTGATGGGCATCTGCAGCTTATTTATAATATTGCTTGGCCTGCTCTAATTGCTGCTTTAAGAGGCTTTGAGTGGCTGTTTGCTCTTGCAAAAAGTCTACGGCCTCTGGAATACAGCTGCCATCTTTGGGTTTATCTGGTAACACCCTTAGGTGAACTCCATATAAGGCTTGATGGACTTATGCAGTGCATTGTTGTATGAAAATTCTACAAGTAGGAGTAGGGAAAGCCAATTGTCCTGGGCAGATGCAATAGCATCTTAAGTACTGTTGCAACAACTGGTTAGTCTTTTTAGCCTCTCCATTTGTGGCATGGTGGTGGGCAGAAGATAAATTGACATGTACATTTAAAAGCTGGAAAAGTGCTCTTCAGAATCTGGAAGTGAACTGTATGCCTCTGTCTGAAATTAATCTTGACACCATACCTCTGTGGCAAAAAACATTGTCCAAAAATAACTGAGCAGTCTCCTTGGCCATGGGCTGTCCCTTGCAAGGAATAAACTGAACCATCTTGGTCAATAAATCCACTACCATCAGTATGGATGTATAGCCTTGAACTGGAGGCAAATCAGTGATAAAGTCTAGAGACACCTGCTAAAGGCAGGGAGAAATAGGCAGAGTTGTAATAGACCTGCTGGCTTCTGATGGAGAGACATGGTCCTTCTGCAGGTGAGGCAAAAGGCTATATAATCCTTGATGTCTACTGACATCTTAGGCATCAAAAGTCTTGCAAGGTTCTGTGCAGTATCTTAAAAACTCTCCCATGGCCTGACGTCTGATTATCATGGCAGAGCTGCAACACCTCTCCTCAGAGTCCTGGTAGGAATACTGCTCTGTCGTTATGTCTTAATGCTCCTCTCTCCACCAAAAATGAAGATGTGGTACTGGGTAGGATCCCCTGTAGGTCATCCATCCAGGCCTGCGTGAAAGAGTCTGACTTCTGCTGCACTTTGATCCTGGCAAAAATGTCTTGATGTGGCTGAGTTGCTAGTATTTCTATAGATGCCTGAAATTCTCAGGTCATAAAATGGATGCAGCTACTGAGACTTGGTGGAGATGCACGAATTCCGGCTTTCTGGAAAATGCATCTGGTAGGAGATTCTTTACTATTGGTACATATTGGATATAAACATTGAAATGTAAGAAAAATTTACTCCATCTCACTTGTCAAGGAGAGAGTGGCTTATCTCTTTGCAACATCTGTAGTTTTTTATGATCTGTGTTGACGTCTATGGGCCAGGGATTCCTTCTAGAAAATGGAGCCAATTTTGAAAAGCACCCTTAACTGCTACAAGCTCCTTTTTGAACATGTAGTAATTTCTCTCTGGGGCTGTTGAAGTTCTGGAATAATATCCACACTGTTAAAAAACTGATCCCTTTTTAATGCCTCTTGTAATAGGACAGCTCCAATTACAACATCAGGGCTTTGGTCTGGACTATAAATCTCTTTGATACATCTCTTTGACTATAAAACCCTGGGTCTGGGTGCTGAAGAGGCTGGCTTATAAAGAGCTGTTTTAACTCTTCAGATGCTGTTGGCTGTGCATCTGTTCAGACAAACCTGCCCTCTTTTTTCAACAGCTATGTGAGGGGCTTTACCTTCTGGGCTAAACCTGGGATAAATTTTCTGTAAAAATTGGCAAAGCCCAAGAAGGTTGAACCTGCCTGGTAGTCTTGGGAACTTGTCACTCCAGTATCACTTGCACTTTGTGGGTTTCCATCTTGCTGCCCTCTGTGGAAATGTGGTATCCCAAGTAATCTAGGTGCTTGAGGTCAAAGGAATACTTTTCTAAATTTGCAGACAGACAAGTGTGTCTCAGCCTCTTTAAGTCTTCCTGCACACAGTGGTTATATTGATTAGCTTCATCTTCAGAACAGACCAAAATGTCATCTAAGTAAGCCACTACAAACTTGTCACTTAAATCAACAAAAATCTGGTTCATGAACCTAGAAAACACTGCCCCTGCATTGGCTAATCCACCCTGCACTGAAATTTGCCAAATCTCATGTCAAAGGCTGTCAAATACTCATGGTCCTCCTTGATCCTGATGATTGTAGGTGTTGCAGAAGGCTAATTTGTTGAAAATGTTAGCCTTCTGTAACCTATCCAGCAAGTCAGATATGAGAGGCAGTAGATAATGGTCTCTGTCACTGAATTTAAAAAGTCATGAACTACTCACAGTGGCATCTCGCCAGATGGATCTGAAGATCTGGGGTCTTGCTTCTTGGGAACGAAGAACATAGAAGCTGAGGCTGGGGTATTCCAAGGTGTGATAAAGCTATTTTGCCATTTGAGTCCAGATACTATTCTAAAACAGCTAACTCTTTGGCAGATATGGAATACTGTCTCTTGGCAGGTATCTATCCTCTGGGAGTAAGTATATTGTATTGTCTATTGATAGTAAGTCTATCACAGTCTCGATGAAGGGGGAGAGTTGATGCCTCTTGCTGTGAAAAAATGTCTGCAAAGTCTGCATACTCTTCTGGTAGCTGGAAAACTGCCTCCTTAAGGCCCGAGGGAGATGCTAGACCTGGCTCTGTGGGGATGGCTTCTTGAGCTGGCCACTCTGGACTTGGAAGTGTAAGACTCCAGCCTCCCCATCTATTAAGGCATTATGCTACTTCATCCATTTTGCCCCCAAAATGATTGGAAAATGAAGGTTTTCAGTGTCATAGAAGATTAAAACTTGGTTCCTCTGAGCTATATTTGCTTGCAAGGGAGCTGTGGTATGTGTGATCATACCTGCATTCAAAGGCTGGCCATCAATTTTCTGCACTTGCACCAGAAGTGATAAGGTGACTGAAGGGATTTGGAGGGCTCTGACTGTGGCGAAATCTATGAACTTTGCTGTTGCCCCCAGAACTATGACAACTCTCACCCTTTCCTCACCTCTTCCTACAGATCAGTGTTACAGGATTTGCTTGATGCTGAGCTCTGCTTACTGTCTGGGGAGCCCCCCCCCCTGCAAGCTCTGGATAGACCCCACCCACTCTCAACCTGTCCCTTGTGGACTCTCACTGGGCAACCTCTCACTATATGCCCTGACCTGCCACAATAAAAACAAAGCTGTAAATCTCTATGCCTCTGCCTCTCTTCTGCTGTTAGAGATTTTCTGATAGATCCAATCTGCATAGATGAACCTTGTTCACCTGCTGCAGACATTAAAGGAGGAAAGATTGCCTGATTAGGTAGAGGTGCTTGGAGTCTTCTTCAGCCAAAGGAGATTTATATCTCTTCCAGGCATGTATCAATAACTATGCAGAGCTGGTATACATGATCTAGTGTCTGTGGAACTCCCTGCCTGATGAGTTCAGCACCAATCTGGTTGTTCAACCCCCACCTAAACTGTGTGATTAGTGCTGATTCATTCCTTCCCAGGTCTGCTTGAACTCCATTATGTAATCTCTGACTCTTCTACTGCCCTGGCAAAGTTGATGCATATGGTGGTTAACTGTGACTTTCCTTATAGGATCCCCAAAGTAATTCCTGAAACTGACAATACATTTCTGATAGTAATCCATGATAAGGTTTTTATTCTCTATAGCTGGCAGTGCTCACTGTGCTTCTGATGCTGTTAGTAGGCTCAACACAAAGGAAACTCTTGCTTTGTCTGTTGGAAATTCCACAGGGCAGGTGCTTGTAAATAACTCGCACTGTACAATAAAAGTGCAATAAAAAAGATTCATCTGTTTCTCCAGCGAATCTCTTAGGCAAACCTCCATGGATTCTTTGAATTATTGTCTTGTAGTCCTTGGTTCAGAACAGGAACTGGAGCTATTGGTGCTGCTTGTGCTGGCAGCGCTGGCACTGCTATGTTCTGCATCTGCTGTACTAGCTGAAGCACTGTAGCAGACAAATTCTGAACCTTGTTCTCCACTCCATCCTGCCTGGGTAGAACTGCGTCCAGTGATACTTGGTTGACCCCCACTCCCACTTGAGGGTCTGAAGCCATGCCTGATTTTGGAAACTGTCTCTCCAAATTTTTCTTTTGTGTGTTGGTGGGGGAGGAACAGGCCCAGTCAAAGTTCTAATCTATTGTTTAATTGACGTTTCAAGATTGCAAGAATTTCTCCAACTGCCACCTTGGTACCGATGCTTGGCAGATAAGCTAATGGTTCCCATGGGGATTGGCTCTCCTGTACTTGAGCATGTATAATGACTCTAGGCTGCTCCCCCTCTTAACACTTGATTCAGTTCTTCCTTCCTCCACATAGATGCCAATCACATTATTCTGGGGGTACTGCAACCATTGTAAATATATGTCAGTTACCAAGTGCCTAAAATTTGATCACAACTGTGGGGATGCTGCTAAGGTAATAAGTGTGAGGACCAGTCAAAGTCACTTTTTTCAGTGCTGTTGTAACTTTGAACAGTAGCTAAATGGATAGTCAAGAACTATTTGTAATATCATCTATAGAAGAGACTAAATTGTAGACCTCTAATTAAAGTCAGGAGTTTCCAGTGCAATTAAATAAGAATCCAAGGCAAGTTGTCTTGTGGTTATTGAGCCTACCATGGATATTAAAGGAGAAAGTGTCCAGAGAATGGTGCAGGACACAAGAAATTAAGAAAAATAATCAAGTTATAGAACTTGAAAATAATTGTTGCTAAAATAACTGTGATATAGGACATATAGATGACTACATTAAACATTAAAAAATAGCAAGTCAGTCAGTAATGTACTGTAGCTGCCAGGACCACTGGACTATTTATTCCAGGAAGAGCAGAAGTAGCAAAGGATAAAGTGATCTTGATAGTTAACTTCCAAGGTAATGATAATCACATCTAAGACAGATTATGAAAACTTCTTGGAAGTGTGGGAAAAAAGTGACTTCTGTACCATCCTTGACATGTTCTATGTCTGTATCATCCACTAATCATGGCCATGCCTGTCCTCAGTAAACCTCAGGTCACAAAAAAAAAGAACCACTTAAGCTTTTCTACCCATATGGAGACTTGGGCTGAACTGACTATGCACATCTCCCATTAGGAAATTGACAAATATCAGCAATTCAATCAAAACCTTAAGAAATCCCGTCAGAATATGGAAATCCTGTACACATACAATAAGATTCTCCAGATCCAGACCCATCACCCAGGGTCAACATCTGACACACAAAGAGGTTGAGATTGGCCAAAGGTGGCAAGTCCATTCAAGTAAACATTTCTTCCAAAATACCAGAGATCCCATCTATTAGTAAACAGAAGATTCTTTCCTATATGTGTCTACCACTTTTAGCTGCAGTATTAATCAAGCAGGAAGCCAATTGAAAAGTGGATAATAAATAAGTGGAAAACCCCATAAGTTCAGCAGGGTGCCTAACTCCTTTTTGGCCATACAAACTGAAGTTTCCAATAAATCCTAGAAGGTGGGCTCTGTTCCTGGGAGGAACCAAGGAAAAGTATAAATGTAACCACCCATAAAACTGTACTTCATAACCTAACTTCAATTGCTGTACTTTGTATTACACTGTTGAATAAACTTTACCTCTGCTTCAAGCAACTCACCCTGTATGTTCTATGGAGGACCTGGCCAAGATGGAATCCAGAATTTCCTTCTCACAGAAGGGATTAGGAGCATGCACCTTTTCTAGTCTAGCACATGCATGCAACATAGCACTCTGCATCTGGGTACCTCAAGATCCCCTGTCCCTACTTAAGTTTGATTTAAACACTGCTCACTTTCATTGTTTAGAAAAGGAAACAATGGGAAGTAGGAAGAACAATGGAAGAGAGGAGGCAAAGAAAGCAGTTCTCTATGCACGTTTGATCCTTTGTCCTTTATTTTCCATGTCCAAGGAAGACACACATTTCTGCTGCCCTTTGTTGGACAACTATAAGAAAAAAGGAATGCAAGTTCTGCTGATAACAATTAGCATGATGATTTTCTATTTGGCTAGTTGGACTGCAGAAACCACATAGCCTTTGCAGCAGCACTCTATTTTATTAAACGTATATACCACTCATCTCATTCTGCAAAGTTACTCAGTGGTTTCTTACTTTGCAAAGCAACTCTTTCCTTTCTAACCAGCAGCTGTTTTAGACAATTAACATAAAAAATGCATTTCTTCTAATCAGGATGTTCATTCCTCCTTTCTCAAACATCTCTCAGTTCCCTTAGTTTCTTACAGGAAAAGGTGAAGCCAAGTAGAAGTATTAGGATTCATGATGTCCCTGGCACTATATATATATGACAACATCGGTCCTTGCCTTGACTTTCTTTTCTTAGATTTCTTCATCCCAATTCTAAACTTTTTCCCACAAGCAAAAGGTGACCAAGATAAAAGTCCTACTTTTATTTGTTAAACAAACATGAATAGCCACCTAATTCACATAGTGATTCCAGGCAGTGTACAACATTAAAAATCCATTATTAAAAACTCACAATTTAACCTTATCCCAGCCCTCACCTCACCCCATGGCAGCAACAACAAAATTATTTATTAAATGTGTATAATAATAAGAGTTCTACTTTTCATTTGAAACAAATGCATACAGATTAAATGCCCAGATTAAAATGCATACAGATTAAACAAATGCCCAGATTTGAGGGCTGACAAACCCAGAAATAATGGTATAGAAATAATCAATACATTTTGGAGTGGGAATAGGCTCAGCAAATCACGAGAGGAAGCTATCATGGTACTTAAAACATAGCTTGGTTTTTTTGGATTACCTTTAACATAAGGTTTTCTGCAATCTTTATGGCAAACAAATTACCTGTCTCATATGAAACATTATGTTTTGTTTAAAAAATATTATTTCAAGTTCAAAGTCTGAGAAATTAGCAACTAAGAAAATAAATAATAATTCCATATATAACTTACACCCTTTGTTTGAATTGTCCACATTAGTGATACAACTTTAGCAAAGGCAATATTTATTTTCACAGTCTAAAATGACAGGGCAATCTTTAAGCAGGTATGCTTAAAGTTCAAAATATTTTCACAAATCGGAACTTTCACAGATGTTACCTCACCGCCATCAAACATGTCATTGAATACATCAGTTCATAAGTACAATCAGATACTTAGTCCAGTTGCTGAGGAAGTTGTTGATATTCTGTTCAAAGAGCACAACATTCAGCATTGTTCAGAAGCGTTGCATAATATTGAAACACAGCTATTACAGAGCTCTATTTCAGGTTGGGACAGCACCAGGAGCAGAACTGCTAAAAGATATTTTAAGGTTTTGTATCTTAACTAGACCAGATGCAAGTAAATTTATCAGACATGTGAAAAAGAAAGTACACCCTTTTTGAGGTCTATGGTTTTACATATCAGGACATAGTAAAAATCATCTGGTCCTTAGCAGTTCTTAAAAGTAGGTTAATACAATCTCAGATGAACAACACATATTACCCCATGTCATCATTTATTTTACAAAAAGAAAGCCCAAATGAAAAAGCAATGTGTGAAAAACTAAGTACACCCTTACTGCTTCCATAGGTATGACGAACAGACTAAGTAGCAGCCAAATGCTGCAAATCAAGTGCCCTTGATCAATTGATCATCAGCAAGCCAAAGTTTTAGGAGTTTGTTGGTCTCCACCATTGGGGGGGGTGTTAACACAATGCCAAAGAGTAAAGACATCAGCAATGATTTGAGAGAAGCAATTGCTGTTGCCCATCAATCTGGGAAGGGTTATAAGGCTATTTCCAAACAATTTAAAGTCCATTATTCTATAGTGAGGAAGATTATTCACAAGTGGAAAACATTAAAGATAGCTGCCAATCTTCCCAGGAGTGGATGTCCCAGCAAATTCACCCCAAGGTCAGACTGTGCAATGTTCAGAGAAATTGCAAATAATCCAAGAGTTACATCTCAGATTCTGCAGGCCTCAGTTAGCATGTTCAGTGTTAAAGTTCATGACAGTACAATTAGAAAAAGATTGAACAAGTACGGTTTGTTTGGAAGAGTTGCCAGGAGAAAGCCTCTTCTCTCTAAAAAGAAGATGGCAGCACAGCTTAGGTTTGAAAAGTTGCATCTGAATAAATCACAAGATTTCTGGAACAAGACCAAAGTGGAGATGTTTGACCATAATGCACAGTGCCACATTTGGCAAAAACCAAACACAGTATATCAGCACAAACATCTCATACCAACCGTTAAGCACGGTGATGGAGGGGTGATAATTTGGGCTTGTTTTGCAGCCACTGGACTTGGGCATCTTGCGGTCACTGAGTCAACCATGACTCCTCTGTGTACCAAAGTATTCTAGAGTCAAATGTGAGGCCATCTGTCTGACAGTGAAAGCTTGGTCAACATTGGGTCACGCCACAGGACAGTGATCACAAGCACACCAGCAAATCTACAACAGAATGGCTGAAAAAGAAAAGAATCAAGGTGTGGCAATGGCCCATTCAAAGTCCAGTTCTCAACGCAATTGAAATGCTGTGGTGGGACCTCAAGAGAACTATGGATAAACAAATGCCCACAAACCTCAATGAACTGAAGCAATGTTGTAAAGAAGAGTGGGCCGAAATTTCTCTACAACAATTTGAGACTGATAAAGTCACACAGAAGATGATTACTTCTGCTAAAGATGGTTCTACAAACTATTGAATCATAAGGTGTACTTAGTTTTTCACACATGGCTTTTTCTCCATTTTGGCTTTCTTTTTATAAAATAAATGATGACATGGTAATAATATGTCATGTGTTATTGTTCATCTGAGGTTGTATTTATCTACTTTTAAGAACTGCTAAGAACCAGATGATTTTTACTGTGTCCTGATACATAAAACTACAGAACTCAAAAAGGGAGTACTTTCTTTTTCACATGACTGGATATGGGCCATAAGCTGAATACAGTACCAAATAGGGAGGAGAGAGGTCAATACAGAGCATATGTAATTTCTCAGCTTCTCCCCTTACATACTTCCTTAAAGGGCATACTTTGAATATCTAAGGAACTTCTGTACATGCTGATGAAATTGTCTGTAGTTATTTGATGGGAATGAAGGAAACCAAAATCCAGGGACCAAACACTCTCCAGCTAAAGCCATTCTATCTAGATATGAGGCTTTACATGCCCAGGTCATGGCAGCCAAGGTGCATGTCAGAAAAACTTGCACAGCCAATTTGGAAGCTTCCCAATTTGTTCTAAAAACTAAGTATATATTGGTATGGATTTACACTGACATCCAAGAATGATAATTTAGAAATTGTAATGTAGTATCCCCCCTAGTGAGGCACCACCTTTCTGTGGTTGGGGGGCTTGTGTGCTCTGAAGAAGATGAGAGCTCTGCCAGAAGTTCAACCA
>JANHZU010078177.1:0-10534 GCA_032468055.1 Acrochordus granulatus | reverse complement strand
GGAGGGAGGGAGGGAGGGAAGAGGGAAGAAAGGAGGGAAGGGAGGGGAGGGACAGAAAGAAAGAGGAAGGAAGGAAGAGAGAGAGGAGGGGAGGGAGGAAGGAAGGATGGATAGAGGAGACTGAGGGGAAGGAAGGAAGGAGAGAGAGAGGGAAAGAGAAAGAAAGAAAAGAAAAGAAAGGAGGGACAGGAGAGAGGGCAAAAGGATGCAGTGCATACTTTCTAAGTGCAAACAAGGATAGTTACCACCGCTCTTCTACTCATTTAGCACTGCTCTCCTGACCAGGATGGACGTTACTGACCCAAGCGTACTATACTTCAGCCTGAGTCCCAACAACTGCCTTTGCTGTCATTTTCAAGCCACGGTCCTCTGCAGTCAGAACTGAGAAGACAATCACAAAGCAACAGAATTATGGGCTTGGTGGTTAGAGAGCCGATTCCAAAATTGCATGTGAAAGTCACAGGGCAGCCTTGAGCCCAAGGCTTGACCTCTGTCTCAGTCATGCCAGAGACATGAACACCATGTTAATTATCAAGCGTGTATAATGTTTTCGGAGGCCGCCAATGTAATTTTGATGTCAGATTCATTGGCCACCATACTTCGCGCTGAGATCAAGCAGTGCGACAGGAAACATGTGGGAACCTGCAATTTTAACATTTCCTGATGGCTTTTAGATACACTGGAATGACATTTCCCAAAATTCCCAGGGACCCTTTGAATTATAGGAATTGTTCTCTTAACACATCTGAAGGAGCACCTCATGGGGAAAGGCTGAGCCATCTTCCTAGTCCGAGGATATCTTCCTCCTCCTCTTTATAGTTCTCCTGGGTTTCTTTCTTCAAAGACAAGGATGTCTTTTCAGACAGATACTGTATGCAAATATATATATGCAAAGAAGTTTCTTAAATGCATTCCTGTGAAGGATAGGCATGCATATACAGGAACACCCTTGGAAATGAGGTCTCTCCAGGAATGGGGAAGCTAAGTCCCTTCAGATGATGCTGAGCATCAACCTCTGGCATTTCTTTCCTCTTGCCATGCTGGCTGGAACTCCAGAAGGTCTCCTCTGCTAAGATCTCCTAGAAGCACATCAACATCTATACCCTTCAATTTGCTAGCCAAGCTCCAGGGACACCAGTTCAAAGGTCTCCTTGGGTGGATCACTGGACCAAACCATGACTGAAGAACTGATTCCAGGTTGAGCTTTCCAAAAACTGGGAAATTCTGGGAGGTGAAGTCCACCCATCTTTAAATTGCAAGTTTGGATCACATAGTTCTTGTCCTGCACATTTACCACTATACTGTACTAGTCCTCTGAAACACTATACATATATTAATTTTAAAAAGGTGCTGTTTTTCAAAGTTGTCCCCGTGGGCAGGGAATTCTAGCACCTGACATCAAAAACCTCTGAAGAGCATTGGATGGGGAAAATTGGTCAACCCAACCAAAGAATAAGCAAATTAATGTTGTTCTTCCTTCCAAGAGTTCTGCGCAAGGTGAATGACCAGAGAGAACCCAGAAGACATCCAGAAGATGGAGGAAATTGGTAGCAGGAGAAGGAAGGATAGCGCGCTGCACAAGCTGCATACGTTCAATGTATTTATACAGCCAAGTCCCCAAAAGGGAACCCCTTGGAATCCGTCCCAGAATAAACTGAATTTCATCAGAAACAAGCTCGGAAAAATGCTCCCTGTGGAATGAGGTGGAATTTTATGGTTAGATGCCTGAACTGAAATACACCCCACAGAAGGTTTTTTTAGATGTTGAAGAGTTACTCAACAAGGAGCACTCTGAAACACCACTATCGGTCTTGCTTTCCAGAACATAGTTAATTATTTGGTTACCTAATTGGATTCTTGGAGAAGAAAGGGGATTGTGAAAAAGGGAAATAAAACAGAGGAGTATTATAAATGGAAGGACTGTAATCTGGGATCGACTCCTTCCCTCCTATTCTGCAAATAAAAGGTTATCTCTGAGTAGTATACTTGCACAATAAAGGCACCTAGAAGCACTTAACCCTTGGGGGTGGTGTGCCTGTCCGACACACAATTCTACGGATCAAGTTTAAACTTCCAATGCTCTTTCCCATACTTTTGGGGAGGGTTAAATGGATTGAACACAATTTGAACATTGCTGTGTAATGTACTCCACTTGTTGTTAGCACCAGTAGAGGTTCATGAATGAAAGACATGCTTAAATCGATTCAGAGTGTGCATGCAGAAAACATCTACTGGTCTCTCCTTAACCTAAATATTATTTGCCTGCAATTGTGCATGAACGCAGGAGAACAGACAGCTTCATTTAGGAACCGCTAATGATGCAATCCAACCGCCCTGACTGCATTCTGAATCAGCTTTTCCTTATCAAATCCAGTTTGTCTTATCATACATTAAACAAGATTTTTCAGTCAGCAACTCAAAGGCGAAAAGGCTGGGCTGACACATTTTAAGTAACCTACTTTCTAAAAATGGCTTGCTGGATAAGGCATAACGGACGGAGTTCACACTTCGGGATAAATCACAATGATTAGACTCACACAAAATCTTAAACCAAAATCGAGCATATTACAGGTGGTCCTCGACTTACGACCGTAACGGAGCCTGGAATTAGAGTCGTAAGTTGTGGCAGTCATTAAGCAGGTCACCACATGACCGCACCCGATTTTGTGACCTTTTTGGCAGCAGTTGTTAAGTTGTTAAACCAGTCATTAAGAGAAACTGTTTTCCCCAATGGGCATTTTTGCAGAAACTGGAAGCTTCAGAACTTCAGAAACCAGCAAAAAAAAAAATGCCAAAAATCATAGTCACGTGACTGCAGACGGCCGTAATTGCTAAGTGCCTAACATGCAATCATGTGAATGGTGCAGCCACTGGCCATTGTAATTTGCTAAGCGACCGGTCGTTAAGCAAGGACTACATGTATTAAGCTGCCTTTGATACTGTAATTGCTCAATACATTTCAAATCATTTGAAAGCCAAATCCAAAAGGAATAAAAAAAAATGCCAGCAGATTTAGCTGGTAACAGGACATGGATAAAGTTGCAGACTTCGGAACTCCACAGGACTCTTCTTCGGGGAGGTGTGGGGAAAAAAACCACACAAAGTCACCGAGGTCTCAGCTCTGGACAACCCTGTCTATCACAGAAGCTAAGCAGGAGCAAGTCCGGTTTGCATCCGGAGCGGGGACACCATGGGAACATCAGCTCCCTAGGCTAGGCAGGAAAATAGAAAACCATCCCAGATAGGTAGGTGATAAGCTGCTTCCCTGTTTTTTTTTAATTAAGAAAAATGCATGGATTTGGTTATTTACCCAGCAGGTGTCAAACTGGGATTGCATTTACCTTGGAAAGCTACCTCTCCGCTTTTCAGGAGCAGCGTCTCTCCTCAGTCATTTTGGAAACTTATTGGCAAGGTTGGGAAAAATAATTCCTGAAGATTTCGCCTCACTTTTAGGAGAGGCGGGGGACCAAAAAAAAAAAAAAAGCAAAGCAAAGCAAAGCGTCTAAATTCCTAGCACCTGAATTTTTCCTCGGCCTGCATAGTGACTTACTGTTGCGTCCCTCTCATCCGTTATAAAGATACTTCTGTAAAAGCAAAACTGAACATTGTATGTCGGGTTGGGCGTTGCCACGTTTGGGGGGAAAAAAAGATCAGAAAAACTCCATGTCTGCAAACCTACACCAGCCCAGAAGTAAATGCCAGAAAGCAAACCTATTTCTGAGAACGCATGGACGGGCGAGACGTTGGCCCTGGATTCACGTACCTCCCGTTACACGTCGTTGGAAAATAATAGGTGTGGTAGCCCGACATGCTCTGAAAACCAAAAAAGGAGAATTTTGGATCCATTGACGGCCCAGAAATAATCTGAAGAATGAAAACGAAATGAAACTGCCTTTTTGAAGAAAGATGCGCACACTTTTTAAAGAAGGAGCGGAGAGAGTGAACCAGGGGAGAAAACGGAAGGAAAAAGAAAAAAAAAGAAGAGAAAATAATTTCCTGCAAGCCTCTGGTGAGGTTATGTGTAGCTCACAGAAGCTCAGAATAATCCAGCTGTCGACATCCTGATAAATAAATGTTTATACATATAATTTTTCAGTACAATAAAAGTATAAAAGATGAAAAAATAAGAAAAAGAAAGGGAAGAAAGAAAAACAGAGAATTTTGACTTCTCCCTTTCTTGCCATCAAACAACTATCATCTTATTCTTTTTCCTCCCCCTTTGATCTTTTAAATCCCCAAATCTATAAATCCTCGGTTTAGTCTTTTATTCCTTCGGCAACAGAAAAATCCATATAACCCTTCCTTCCGGTCTTTAAAAGAAATATCGATCCTTTCTTTCCCGATCAAGCCATGAATTCCACCCGAGTTATACTACAATCTTCCTTTGTGGGTATTTCATTTTCCTTCCATCTTGCTGCAGTTCTCATAATCAATTATTTATTTATTATTTAGTGTTCCAATCATTTCTGTTGCCTTGACCGAAAGTATCCCAGCAAAACCAGAAATGAAATGTTCTGGCCATGTTCTGGGGAGCCAAAAAGATTTTCAGGACAGAAATTGGGGTTTTGTTTCCAATGGAAGAAGAAAGCGAGCCTCCTGCTCCTGGGTTTAGAGCGGCTTTACGCCCAGTCGGGGGAAGTTTGAAACCCTTCCGGCACCCCAGACGGATGAAATTCAATGGCCATAGTTTTAAGGGGGCTAGTTTTTCCTCTAAAATTAGATTATTCTTTCCGGTGGGCCCTGAGAGCAGACAAGAAGGCGAGCTGGGGAAAACCCCGCTGAGAAGTGGGCTATTTTGCAAAGATGGGCTCGGTAGGTGCAGCCAATCCTCGACTTACAACCATTCATTTAGCGACTGTTCAAAGTTACAACAGCACTGAAGACAATGACTTATGACCAGTCCTTGCATTTACAACCATCGCAGCCTCCCGACGGTGACGTGATCAAAGTTTGGGCACTTGGCACCTGCTGTGTATTTACAAGGGTTGCACATCCCTTATTGTGATCACTATTTGCGACCTTCTCTACTGGCTTCCGACAAACAAAGTCAATGGGGAAGATGGATTTGCTTAATGACCATGTTGTTCACTTAACAACTGCAGTGACTTGCATAACAGCCGTGGCAAAAAAGGTCATAAAATTATGTGTGACTGACTCACTGAGCAACTGCCTTGCTTAGCAACAGAAATTCTGGCCCTCATTGTGATCGTACGTCAAGTATTACCTGTACAAGCTCCCCTTTTCCCCTTTGGACTTTCAGAGCTTCACTTTCCAACTTTCTTAGCTTCAGACAGCGACGGTTCTGAGTGCGAGGACTGTCGGGAAGTCATTTTTTTCAGGGCGGTTGTAACTTTGAAGAATGGTTGTAAGTCGAGGACAACCCGCATAACTGCAAGGCATCCGTTCAGCCTCTCTTCCCCATCTGTAGCTGTGTGAAATTCCCAAATTATGGCAAATGAACAGCGTTAACGGCAGAATTATTTGATGTGAAAAATGCATAAAAAGGATGGACGAGTGAAGGTGAACCAAGGGAATGCTTGCTAGCGAAGTGGACGGCTGGGATTTTAAAACTGTCTCGCGGCAGCAATGGACCAAGTCTCCATTCCGACGTCCCGGTGAGACACGGACCCACTGCGCACGCCCAGTTGCGCGAGTTACACAAAGGACCAACCGCCTCAGAAGACTGCAGTGGTTACTTCTGGGTCAAAAGGGTTCCCTGCTTGTGCCAATCTGCAGCTACCCCCTTGGAGGAGCCCCATTGATGCAAACCGGGAAGGTTGCGCGTTTTGCCCACGCAAGGGCTGATGTGAGCTGGACTGCCTGTTGTCAAACAGCACCACTGTCCCAAAGGATGCCTTCCTCTTGCCGGATGAAGTCTGAAAAATCTGAAAACCTTGCAGAGATGCCTCTCTACCAACCGTAATTTGAACATCCTGGCTTACTTCTTTTTCAAGACCATGGGAAACCTCAAAAGTGTCCTCAGTCAAGAGCTGGTAAACATCAGCTAGGGGAGTGCAAACACCCACATCAATTTTCACCCACTAAACGATACGGTGTACAGGTAGTCCTCAACTTATAACCACAATTGGGACCAGAATTCCCATTGCTAAGCAAGGCAGTTGTTCAGTGAGTCACCCTCGATTTTACTACCTTTTTTGCCACGTTAGGGGAGTCTGAATTCTCCCGTTGACTGTACATGTCAGAAGCCGTCTGGGAATGTCACAAACGGTGAGCACATGAGCCAGGATGCTGCACCCGTCATAAAGAGATGCTGGTTGCCAAGTGCCTGAATTTTGGTCTTGTGAGTATGGATGCTGCGATGGTCGTAAGTGCAATGACTTGTTCTAAGTCATTTGTTTTCAGTGCACTTGTAACTTCAAATGGTCGCTGAATAAATGGTTGTAAGTTGAGGATTACATGGGGACTTCGACTCCCAGAATCCCCCAAGCCAGCTATGCTTTGCCAAGTTTGACAAACACGGGTCTAGTTTCTCACCTGCCTATAGATGCTCACCTTCCTCATTCTTGTACTGCTGCCATCTAGAGTGACCGTCCTCCAGAGATGATACAAACCTCAGTGATGAAAATGGAGAGACACACAACACAACAGCATAACACAAACCTAATTCTTCATCTTTGCTTCCTGACATCAAGGGCAAGTCTCTAAATCACAGTTTGTCACTGTCCACCCCGACTCCCACATGATCCAATCCGTTTTAAAGCCATCAGAGTCAGGGGCTATTATGGTGTCTGGTGGCAATGAATTCCACAGACGATCGTGCATCTCTGAAGAGACTTTTCTTCAAGATGAGGCATTTACCTGCCCCAAAGGTTGAACATACGCTTTGAACATACAACACACAAGCCATGAGTTCATTTGATGACCCCAGGAGCAGAGGCACAAGGTACCTACACCCCAAGGGCCAATCTTCCTTCAGTCCCATCGGGCTCATAGGGATCTTCATCAGAATCTGGACAATCTTGCGTCTGGGATGACTGAAAGGATTGTGAAAGATCCACCATTTTGAACCTGCCTACTAAAGGGAGTCCTCGACTTACAACCATTTGTTTTGCGACCATTCAGAATTACAACGGCACTGAAGAAAATGACTTATGGCTGATCCTTACATTCATGACCGTTGAATCCCCACAGTCATGTGACCAAAATTTGGGCACATGGCAACCAGTACGTATTTACTATAGCTGCAGTCTCCTGGGGTCATATGGTCACCATTTGTGACCTTCTTTCTGACAAGCAAAGTCAAAGGTGGAAGCTGGATTCTCTTAACAACTGCAACGTTCATTTAACAGCTACAGTGGTTCACTTGACAGCCATGACAAAAATGGTCAGAAAATTGAGTGCAACTCATTTAGCAACCGCCTTGCTTAACAATCGAAATTCTGATCCCTATTGTTGTCGTAAGTTGAGGACTACCTGTAGTATATATGAAAGGCAGAAATGAATGACGCACGACTGGAAATTTCATTTGATTCTTCTTCAGTAGATGAAAAGTACTGTGGCCTCATGAGCATGATCTGCCCAGAGGAGGTAAGGATATTTCCCCCTTCCCACCTCATTAACCAAGTTTGCACAAGACAAAGACCCAAGAGCAAAATGCACAGAAGCATCATTTTTAGGTAACTCCCTTTCTGATGTGGCCAGCCTTAGGCTTCGCCAGTCGCTAGTAAAACCAACAAGACACAAAGAAATTATTGTTTAGGAGAACAGAGGGCAAAACCGAACAAATCTGGTTTCTTTGCCTATGGAGGCAAGCACATTGCTTCTTGAGCGGAAGACTAGTGAAAGTTTAGTTTCTAAAAAAGGAATTCTTGGTTTATTATTACGTACACAACAATGTGAAATCACAGCTGCCAGTTCTTTAGCTGGTATTGGCTTTTGTACGCAGTGAGTTCTCCCCATTAATGATTATTATTACTGGATATTCTAACATTAAATTCATAATCTAAGAGTGGTGGGATCCTAATAATCCAACTCCTAATAATGCAAGATTCTAAGAACTATTCAGGTACAATAATAATAATTAGAATATTCTGAGAATACAGCCAGGGTGTGTTTTTTTTTTTGTAAAATCAGGGCATTCAAGTCCCATAAATTCAAATTTTCCAAATATCGCAGGAGTCCTTTAGGCATTGCTCCAATCACAACTGCCTTATTATTATTATTATTTTGAATGTATTAGCTGCCCAACCCCAGTAGACTTTTGCCAATGCCACTTCAGTTGAGAATCTCTACCTGCCACGAATAATCTTTATCCACCCATAGGATCCTGCACATTTTAAACATGTGTCATTATATGTCATTGTCATTATAGTAATCCTAACTTTAACCGAGTGCTGTAACGAGACACATCCTAGTGAACTTCCAAACCCAACTTTGATAGAGAGGAGCCAGAGAATGGCGTGTAAAAGAAGGCAGCTGTTTAAAATAATGAACATCATTTTCTATCCTCTCTTGGCAGGTTATGTCGAAAAACAGAGAGTGGGAATAAACACCACGCAGCCAAGAAGGGGACCATAAGAAGCAAGAGAGAGCTGCGAAGTAGCCTTTCCCCAGAAGCCACAATCAGCCCTTTTGACACCCACGCCTGATAAGGAAGAGGAAAATGTAAGCACTCGGAACAGCGACCACGGAGATGGGAGAAAAGAGCCCCCAAGACAAAGTTAGCCAGGCTGACTTGGGCAGCAAAACACCAAGTTACCAGTCCTTAAGGTACCACTTATCCAGTGCTTAACCCACTCATGTCTCCGGTGCGCCCCAGACTCGCTCCCTCTCTAACCGTTAGAAACCCAACTCCCAAAGGGGGCTCGTTGGGAAGACGCCCGGGAAAGGGATCCCCCCCCGCTTTCAAGCGACGCGGAGCCTTTCCGTTCAACTTCACACCCGCAGAGCTGCGCTCGCTTACCGACCTGGAAACCCGCTCAGGCGGGATGTTTACTCGCGAGGAGACGTCCTCCGCGCACCTCCCGCCGAGTTTGAGGGTTGCGGAGGAGCCGGGGAAAGAGGCGCGGCGCGGCGCGGCGAACGGGTTGCGGAGGGAGCGCGGACAGGTGCACCCGACGCGCAGGTAGAGCGGCACTGCGCCCGAACAACGCGGCGTGGCTCTGCCTCCTTTGGCCCGGGCGGGGCTCATGAAGAGGCTCGCCCCTCCCCTCTGCGGGGACATCCCGCCCACTGGCCGCAGCTGCCCTTCGCGCCCCGCCGGGCTAGCCGACGCTCCACGCCCAGCTCGCTGTCGGGCACCGTGCTGTCCCGCTTGCTCCGGGCCGGTTTGCGGGGCACGTGCGCAGCCTCTGCGCGAGGCGGGCGCCGCTGCGGTTCCCGCGACGCGCTTTCCCGGGGTGGCTTGAACCCGGGTCGGAGGATTCGCATCCCGCGCTTGGCGAAGGCGGTTTAAAAAGCCCGGAGTAGCCTGCGCCGCGGAAGTCCGCTCTGCTGCTTGGTGCTTTGCGCGAAGGCGGAAAGTGTAACCGGATGAAATGGGTGGTGTGAACGCAGGCACTCAGTGGAAAACTGAGCCCAAGTTGGTTGCGTGTGTTCATGCTGCGCCCGAAGCCTGCGCCCCGGGGCGTCTCACGGCGATTCGTGTGCTTGTGATGCCCAACCAGACGCTGTCATCAGTTCGTATGATCGCCTGATTCACGCAACCCTCCAAGGGAATGGCTGGATTTCCACGATTCGTTGAACCATCAATAATCCCGCGCCGTTTGAGCCGGGCCTACGGTATTGCGGGAATCGATCCAGTGCCTATCCTGCCAAAAATCCCCAAACAAGTTGAGGTTTGAAGCCCACGAGATTTGAACCTTGATCCTTGTCTACTTTGATATGCCGGTTGTGTTGTTCTGCACTGTTCTGTGCTTAACTGAACCGGGTTCAGTGAATTAATCCAGGTGCTTGGGTTCAATACAACCCGACTTGTCATGCTTTACTCAACAGTTCATGATTTGCTAAGTTATCAAGGGCTATCTCTAGTCCAAATAAATGCAAGCTGAGCCAGTTCCAGTATTCCCTCCTTTTTTGATTCTGTTCCATACTGAATGCCTGCATTTATATGTGGTAAATAATATTCTGCTCTTACTTTATCCTACTATTCTCCCTTTCCTTTGTTATGCCAGAGAAGATAAATTCCTTGGTATTGAATTCTAGTCCCGCCTTAGGCACGAAAGCCGGCTGGGTGACTTCGGGCCAGTCGCCAGGAGACGGTGAGTTCTAGTCCCGCCTTAGGCACAAAAGCCGGCTGGGTGACTTCGGGCCAGTCGCCAGGAGACGGTGAGTTCTAGTCCTGCCTTAGGCACAAAAGCCGGCTGGGTGACTTTGGGCCAATCACCAGGAGACGGTGAGTTCTAGTCCCGCCTTAGGCACGAAAACCGGCTGGGTGACTTTGGGCCAATCACCAGGAGATGGGGAGTTCTAGTCCCGCCTTAGGCACGAAAGCCGGCTGGGTGACTTCGGGCCAATCACCAGGAGACGGCGAGTTCTAGTCCCGACTTAGGCACGAAAGCCGGCTGGGTGACTT
>JANHZU010078014.1:0-10537 GCA_032468055.1 Acrochordus granulatus | reverse complement strand
CCTTGAAAATCTCTAAATACATTGGAACCTTGGATTGCGAGCATAATTTGTTCCAAAGAAGTGCTCTTAATCCAAAATGCTCATATAGCAAAGCAAATTTCCCCATAGGAAATAATGTAAAGTTGGATGATCCGTTCCACACACCCAAAAATATTGATATAAAAATCATTTTCAATGGTATTTTATGTACAAATTATTGTCCCTAATATATGAAACAAATAACAATGATTAATACACAATATAAAGTAGAAATAAAATAAATTAACCAGCACTTTAACTTTGAAAAGAGTCCTGGATGGCGTGAGGGAAAAGAAGGAGGAGAGGAAGAGGAAGTTTATTGCTTGGAAGGAGAATCTCCTTCCATGAGAACATCTGCAACTTGAATCTCGGGAGTTCTTTCTCTTGAACGACTTTCACTAATGCTACTAATTTCATTTAATTTACCCTTGTTGGATTCAGTGTCATCTTTTGACTCACTGGAATGTCTTTCCTTTCAATCGAATTTAACAAGGAACCTATCCAATGACACTTGCTTTTGCCTCCGTTTTGAGGATTTTGCGGAAATGTGTCATTTGTGACATTGCATTATCATTAAACGGATTCGTCATTTGCAGTGCTACAGCCTTATTTGGGTGGTGCTTTTCTAAAAAATTTTGCAGTGTTTCCCACATTTTGTACAGCTCCCTAATTGCATTTGAAGTGAGGGATCCCTCCAACTTCTCCTCAGATGAGATCTCCTCCACAATGTCTTGCCATTGCTTGAGGTGCAGATCCACCAATTTGTCTGTAGTCAGCTCCTGGCTATGCTCCTCCACCAGCTCTTCAATGTCATTCACATCCACCTCCAGTCCCATGCTCTTTCCCAAAGACATGATTTCATGAACAACTGGTTCCTTTTCGAGAGCACCCCCATGAAAGTCACATTCAAGCATGCACTCAGGCCACAGTTTTCTCCAAGCAGAATTAAGGGTTCTCTTGGTGATCCCCTCCCAGGCTTTATTGATGATCTTGTGGCAGCCCACAATATTGAAATGATCCTTCCAAAACTCTCAGAGGGCAAGGGTAGTTGCTTCAGTCACCTCAAGGCATTGCTGAAATAGTGCTTTTGCGTACAACTTTTTTAAAGTTCGAGATGACCTGCTGATCCATGGGCTGGAGTAGTGGAGTGGTGTTGGGAGGAAGGAACTTGAACTTGATAGACTTGAACTCCTCCAATAAGTCATCTTCAAGGCCTGGAGGATGGGCAGAAGCATTGTCCATAACCAGCAAGACTTTGAGTGGCAGATTCCTTTCCAGGAGATATCGCTTCACTGTAGGACTGAAGACTGTGTTGATCCATTCAACGAACAAGATCCAAGTGACCCAGGCCTTGCAGTTGGACCTCCACATCACGTTTACTGGCTCTTTTGCACCTTACTTTTCTTGAAGGTGCATGGGTTCTCAGAATGATGCATGAGCAGGGGGTTTATCTTCAAATCCCTGCTTGCATTGGCACAAAACAAAAGGGTGAGATGGTCTTTCATGGGCTTGTGACTGGGAATTGCAGTCTCTTCTGCTGTGATGTAGGTCCTCTTCAGCATCTTTTTCGAGAAGAGACCTGTCTCATTGTAATTAAAAACTTTCTGTGGCAGGTAACCCTTGGAAGTCACAGAATTTCCGAACTCTGCAGCAAATGCCTCCGCTGCCTTAGTGGCTGAGCTCGCTGCCTCTCCGTGCCTCAGAACACTATGGATGCCACTTCTCTTCTTAAAATTATTGAACCATCCCTGGCTCACCTTGAAATCTACTTCTTCTGTTGACTTTGCTATGAGATCCATGTACAACGCCCTTGCCTTCTCACAGATCATGTTCTTGGTCACAGTATCACCTAATTGCTTTTCATTGAGCCACACAAGAAGCAACTTTTCTACATCTTCCAGAACACATGGGTGTTGCTTGGTTATTCTCATGACTCTTTTCACTGGATCTAGCCCCTAGATTCTCTTCATTTTCAGGATGGTACAAATCATTAACGTCAACCTGCTATACATTCTTGCAAGGTCAGCCACACACACACCTCGGTTGTGCCTTTCGATGATTTCTTTTTCAGGTCTACAGCAATCATCTCCTCCTTCTTCTTACCACCTTTCTTTTTGCACTTTTTTTTTGTGGGCTTCCCGCACATACACGTGGTCAAAGTATAGCACCTGTAAACAGGCATAGTAATAGTGTAAAATGCATGTGACAGCATTCAACAGAATTATCACACAGATGCTGCCTGAACGAGAAATACAGAGCTCGCTGAGGACGTAAGTTATTGCATGATGCTCATCTTGCAAGTTTTCACTCGTTAACTGAATTTTATAAAAAATCTTGCTCGTCTTGCGGAACACTCGTTAACCGAGGTACTCTCAATCTGAGGTTCCACTGTACTTTAAAGAGAATTCTGCTAATATCTAATTAAGTAGGGAGTAACAGTGTTCCATTCACCTCGGCTTATAGCCAGCCAGTCACATGCACAGAAGCATCTTCGGACAATGCTGGCTCCTCAGCTATGAAAGGAGATGAGCATCGCCCCCTAGAGTCAGATACAACTGGCAGGGGAAACCTTTACCTTTTTCAAGTAGATATATGTCATCAGATGAAGGGAATAGTATGTAAAGTTGAACTAAATTGCTCCTGAGATTGAATAGCACCCATGTTAAATGTGGATGTCTATGCAAGCAAGCCAGAATGCCAGTTGGCTGCAGGAATCCTCCTGGCCTGGGAAGACCAAGTGGTGTAACAAGGCCACCACAATTTGCTTTGGTGCTGATTTGCAGGATTCCTCTTTACCTGCCTTTCATTTTAGTTATCACACATAGGGAATCTGTTTTGCTGTTCTGCATGATTGCTTAAAATTTTCTTTCTGACCATTTACATTTTTTTGTAAACTGGGAAGATTTGAATATCAGTGGTTTCATCATCACATGCTGTCAAACAGTTTTTGGTAAGATACTTTATGATGTATTTGGGCACACTAGCTAATGTTTCAGGTAGAGACCAAAATCCATAAGAAGGCAAAAATAATATGAAAGACAGGTAAAAGAATAACATCATTTTATTTTTAGATGCATTTAATGACCTAGATCTCATTGATGGAAAACCTTTACCTCCACGCCCAGCAGGTACTGCAAATATATATATATATATATATATATATATACTTATGTTCCTCTACTTTCTCGGTATGGCAACATAAATTGATAGATTTGCTTATGACAAACATTTTAATCTACAGGCAGTTTGAAATCCATACTTTGGGGAAAATTGCCAAGAAAACTCAGTGTTATTATTTTCCCATCTGCTTTTTAATAAACAGGTCAATATCATGTTATCCGTAAGATATCATACAGTTAAAATGGATTGCTTGGAAATGGGGTCCAATAACTGTGAAATGACAAATATGCATGCTATATACTATACTCATGTCAGAAGCACCGTCAAGGCACTTCCAGGTTGAGGGGATTAGCTGGTTACATCACTGCTGCCTGGGGGATGCCCAATTGGGGGCTCTTTTCATGTCCCTGTTATTGTTCCCACCAAAATGGTACCGATTTATCGACCCACAATTTCATGCTCTCAAATTGCTAGGTTGGCAGAAGCGAGTGACAGGAGCTCACTCCGTCACGCAATACTCGGGTCTCAAACCTGGGCTTGCTGATTGTCAAACTCAGCATTCTTTCCACTGAGCCACTGCACTCCTTTAATATGTATGCTGCAGTTATGGTGTCCCAATCATAGATACAAGTTATCAGTTGCCATCCTTGCCCCTTGTGAATGCTTGCAGTTCAGGAAAAAACAAATATTTTATAAATATTCTGTTTAGAAAGGATGATGCTCTACTTCTCTTTAGCAAAATATCACACTGATCCCTTTTTGGTAAGCAATTTTAGGAAAAGTATGGAAAAGGGTAAGAAGTAGTAAGTAAAAGAAATGAGAGGCAGGAGATAAGAAAAAAAGTCTAAATAAATCTAGCTTGTTGTGGTTTGTTATTAAGACAGTCCTTTCTCCTGGTAACAACATGGAATTGCCAGGGGGGTTTTGGCAACATATTATTAGTGGAGGGCTAATGTCTTCTTCCCACAACTGAAAATGGCTGGGTAAAGTTACCCAGCTGCCCAAAGGAGACTAGGGTTCAATCTCCCAGTTTCTTACCTTTTATCCTGCACACCAAACTGGCTCTCATTTTATACCAACACTGTTCATTATGCCTTTCCATACCTTTCTACTACAGTGTAAACAATTGTGCACTGCTTCATATGTTGTCTTTTATTCTGTCAACTTTCTTCATTCTCTATTTTGGGGATCTCATTATTCTTTAAAAAATGAAACTGTTAGGTAGAAAACTTTTTTTTTGTAATATGTTGTTGAATAACACACTACCATAAGTAATTTATGGTATTAAAAAAGATTTTTAAATGCTCCTTTTCCTGAAATAACTGTATTATTGACTGTATTATTATTTTAGGTGAGAAAGAACAGACTTCAGATCAGAGTGGAAATACTGGTGAGAGCCTATATTTCTTTTTTGTGTCTCTGTGATTATTAAGGACCAAAATGCATAATGAAGACTTTTTAAAAGTATTTATAAAGTGACTTTAAAAGAAAAGGTAACAAGGGGTTCCCAGCATGGAATATACTGCAGAAGTGACTGAAAACCACTTCAAATAATAGTTGGAAATAGGTTGATAGGTTAATTTTTTTATTGAAAAAAGTTGAAAAGGTCAGATGTAGATTCAATCTATATTATTTTTATTCCCCAAACCTTACCCCAGTGCTCTTCCTTATTTTTCCACATCTTCATTACATGCAAAATTTAGTTCAGTCCTTTCACTTTGCAGATAAGCAGCATCATGTTTATTTAATTTTAGTTCACTCTAAAATTGAAATCCAGATATTGCACCATTAAATTTCCATCATTACTGATTCTGCTGGCTTAGGCTAATGAGATAACTTCTTGAAACTTCTGAATTTACTTATTTAAATATCTATGAAGTTTCCACCTCACCCATCTCACCCAAGTGAATCTGGCTGGTTTACAAATGCCTTACCTGAAGTACAATCCATAACCCTGTCTTGTTTGTGTCCTTGATTTCTACAGAAAATTATCTAAATGTCTTTGGCCTATACATTAAATTAGAATGATATATCCCAAGAGCTGAGAGGTCAAATTTGATGTTTCTTTTCAACAAGGGGATAGACCCCTATCTTTGTAAAGAAGTCCCAACTTTCAATCTTCCCTATAGAAATGTTAGTATAGTAACAAGCCATATTGATGTCAGAATGATAACTCCCTTCTCATGATGTCACTATATAAAGAATATCACACCACAATGCCTGAAACAAATATGTATATTTACATTATGACTTATGTCATATATCATCCACATATATATCCATGGATGACTCCTAATCCCTAAGCAAATACCCAAGACTTCGCTCTGTTTCTTTTTATGCAGAAAGACAATGGATCAGGAAGTTTCCTGTGGGCAGGCTGGGAAGCTAGATTCCAAAGCTTCTGATCATATGGTTTTTCACATATTGTTTCCGAAAGAAGAGAAATAGTTAGAGGAAAATTGGTTGAAGATAAACAAAGCAAGTTCTTGCCATCTGGTCCATTCAAAAATTTGGATTGGAAGGTTCTTCTATTTTCATTCTGTCCACCCCAAATGCATCATTCTAATTCATTGATATTTTACATGATTTGGATGATGATGAAATTTTATTATAATAGTGATATTCGTTACTGATTCTTTTTCCCTTCCTTAGTTGATGCTGCTACAACAGCTCAGATTACATCTCCTGTTGTTGCTGTAGCTGTGCTGCTGACTGTTGGGGCGATAGCTGGCTATACTGCTTATAAACAGAAAAGATACTGTTTTAAAGTAAGAGGTAAGATTGCATAAAGTGTTATAAAGTCTCAGTAAAATCAATACCAGATGCAGGAGCTTAGATAAGACTTGAGGATGTCTTCATTAGACATGGGAGATGCTGATCAGAGACAAGTCTCTTCTCACAACAATTAGGGAAAACTTAATGTATCTCCAATTGGGTCAATCAGTCATTTTTAATCAATCTAACTTTTATGATGGAGGGATGAAAGAAAAAAAAAGCTTTTTTCTCTGAATGTTTTCTAGGAGAAAAATGCCAAAATTCTGTATTAATACTATTATTTCTTACTTTGCTGCTACAGAAAGAAGTAATAAAATTTCATTCAGTGACATTATAGTCAATTATTAAGAAAAAATGAAAGCCTCATTTTTAAGATCAGCTTATAAAAATGTTATTTTGTTCCTCTGTAAATTATATTTTGAACATTTTTGTCCAATTATAAGTTCTGTCTAGTCAGTTTGAGTAATGTTTTACACGCCACTTTAAAGAATTCACTAGAGTTAATAAATACAATTCTCATTTAGTTATTGACTCAGGTAGTGACTATTCACAAATACAGTGGTAATAAATGGTAGTATAAAAACCATTTCCTAACCCATGTATGCATTCACACCCAAAATTCTGCACCTGATGACAATGCATGCCGGAGTGAGAGTAACACTGGAATTGCTGCACAGTATAACTTTATCTAAATGAGATAGGATCAACCAGCAATCATTGCAACATCTCTCATTTCCATGGCGACTGTCTTTTATATTTTTTTGTGAATGACCATGTCTGGCACTGGTGACATAGGGTGGGAATGAATATGCTTTGTATGAGATGCTTCTTTGTATTGATTGGCATTATCTTATGTTGTACGAGTGGAGCTAGCTGTCCCAGCACTTGGTTTGCCTCACTTCATCATAATCTCTTTGTCCATTTTTCCATCTTCAGTGAATGTTGTCCCTAGGTATTTGAATTCTGGTACTTGTTTTATATTTGTTCCTTCTACTTTTATTATTTAAGGTATGCTTTTTTCTTCTGATTGCCATTACTTCTGTCTTCTCTTTACTGATTCTCATATTATTTGTCTTGTATTCTTGGTTCATAGACATAAGAGGTTGTTGCAGTTCTTTAACTGTACTTGCTATCAATGCCTGATTGTCTGCGAAGAGTAATTTGTTGATATTATTTCCATTCTTGGGCTTGGCTTCTTTGCTTATGCTGCCCATGTAATGATAAATAATAGTGGTGATAATATACATTCCTGTTTTACTCCAGATGTTACTGTGAAGGGTTCCAATGTTCCTTGATTTGTTTTAACTACACTTCTGCAATTGCTATATAAGCTTCTGCATAGTCTTATAAGATGTTCACTTACTCCATATTGGATCATTGTTTGCCATAGCAATTTCCTATCAACTCTATCAAATGCTTTCTCTTGGTCTACGAATGCAACAAAGAGGTTCTTACTGTATTCCATATTCTTCTTGATTAGTTGTTTAAGCATAAACATTGCATCTGTGCAGCTTCTATTTTTTCTAAAACCATCTGTTCTATAACTGGTCTTCTAGTTGTGGTTTTATAACTGGTCTTAACCTCATTTCTATTATTCTGGCATACATTTTCCATTCATTCATTAGATTTCTATGCCACCAAAATCTGGAGACCCTCAGCGGCTAACAAAAAAAAATTAATTAAAACATTAAAATAAGATAAAAAAACCTGGTGGACTAGAGAGGTGGGCTAAAAAATATTTCATATATAAAAAAGGGGGGTGAGGATGGCTGGTGATCAACCAGCCACCTCCAAGATGATGATGAGCCCCACCTGGAGCCTCAGGCCATCTCGCAGAGCCCGGTCTTCAGGCCCTTCTGGAAGGCCATAAGTGAGGGGGCAGCTCTCAACTCAAGGGGCAAGATGTTCCATAGAGCAGGAGCCACAGCAGAGAAGGCTCTTCTCCTAGAACCCCACCAGCCAAAATTCCTTAGCCGACAGGAACCAAAGAAGGACTCCTCTGCTGATTCTGGTGGGCCGGGAACTCCCCATCGGGGTGACACAGTTCCTCAGATAGCCTGGTCTCGTGCCATGAAAGGCTTTGAAGGTCAATGTAAACATTACATGGTGCAAAAGTGAGATGCCCTGATATTATGTGCATTCTTGTTTCCTCTCTTTGTTTTTCCACAGTGGTATTACTATTGCTTATTGCCAGTCTGTAGGTGCAGTTAGTTGTGTCCATGCTGCACTGAAGATTCAGTGTAGCCATCTAATGCTGCTTTCCCCTGCTGCTTTCATTATTTCTGTTGGCAGCCCATTTATTCCTGTTGTTTTGTACTTAGGTAACTTGTTAACAACTCTTGTTACTTCTTCAATCAATATTTCAGGTCCAGCACTATTGTTTTTAGTCTTGTCTTGTTTCTTCGTTATACTCTCCTTGGGGGTTAAAGAGTTCTTTGAAATGCTCTCTCCAATTTCTTATTACTTCTGATGGTTCTCTTAGCCAATTTCCATTCTTGTCATTAACTGTTTCTGTGGGATTATAATTCTCCTCTCTTTTCTGTATACTTTTGACTACTTTGAAAAATGTTCTGCAAGATGTTCTCTTATTATCTGCTAATGATTTGCCGAAGCACTCCCAGGATTCTTGTTTTGCTTTCTTGATTATCCTGTTGGTATCTCTGTGTTGTAATCTGTAGTTCATATCATCTTTTTCTTTTCTTGATTTTATCCAACATTTGTATGATTCTTTTTTCAACTTTACTGCTTCTTAAACCTCATCATACCACCATGCAGTGTGTTTGATCCCATTTCATCTTATTCCACTTTTCCTTTTTCCACATAGTTCTTCTGTGAAGCTAAGCAGGGTAGTTCTTTATTCCTTCCATTCATTTTCCACATTTCCCATCTCTGGTGACAGTTGGTTAAATGATGTCTCTACCTTTTGTTGTAATTGTTCTGCTGTTACTCCTTGTTTAAGTTTTCTATCTTAATTAATTCTGTTATTTTTATTTGGTCTTTTCTTGTTAATATATTAGACTTATTGTTTCTTGCTGTTAGCTCCACAATCTTGTGATTGGCGACACATAGTCTCTTGGGGATTACTTTTGCATCGAGTATTCTGAATCTTCTTTTTACTCTTGTTAGTATGTAATCAATTTGACTTTTATTTATTTATTAATTAAATTTGTATGCCGCCGAAATCCGAAGACTTTCGGCGGCTAACAACAATAAAATAATACAATTATAAACACTAAAATAAAATAAACCCATTAAAAACCAACCCATAAAAAAAATAAAAAACCCAGCAGACTAGCAAGGTGGGCTAAAAGGATTTCATATATAAAAGGGGGGGTGAGGATGGATAAGAATCTATCAGCCACCTCCATGATGATAATGAGCCCCCCTGGAGCTTTTAGTGGTGATTCATTCTATTTATATCATGTGCAATGTTGTGAGTCTCGATGTTGAAAAAATGTGTTGGTGATAAAAAGATGATGTTGGCTGCATAAATCCAGTATCCTTTGGTCCAGCAAGCTGGCAATGAATATCATATTGCTACAGAAAGTACAATGAGATACAAATGGATTATTGATATTGATTCTTTAAATGAAAATTGCCTGTATTTTACAAAAATGACTATATAAATTAACCACAACTGCCCTCACTCTTTTTATAACAACTATTTCAATAAATTCTTCTGCTTCATTAAAACTTTCAAAATCTTCCTCAAATATTTTATTTTATAGGACTACTCATATCTGAGCTGCAAAAATTTGTAAAGTGAATAGAATGAAGCAAAGATTTAGAGCTTTCTGTATCTCTTTGATGCCAGTTAGTGGTCATCTGGACTTTTGCCCAAATCCAATAGCTCTAACATTAAGGATAGTTAGTTTTCATAGTGCATCCAGGATTGTAAACTACATGAATGTAGTCATTAGGAATCAAAATATACTTGAAGGAATCTTTAGCTTTTGATAGCCAACTATGCTATCAAAACTGTGGTCCATTGAGTCATTGTTTCAGAGATATTTCTTTACTAGATTCCTCAATATCTTCAATAGTGGCAAAGTCTCTAATTAGAAAAGTTAAGTCAAAATTCAGGGAAATATTCAGAGATGTATCTGTCTTGAATTGTATAGTGCAGCCAAACATCAGGAACTGACCACAGATAATGTCCTATGACATTTTGTATTATGTCATAAAATGTTTTATGGTAATTTTTATGCCTTAAAATGTTTTATAAATTTTTTCAAATTTCAGTTCCATTGGATTCATGGCTCCCAGATTTTGGATGCATTCTGCAAGTTAGCTCATTTGAGGTACCTTGGTTGAAAAAGTTCTGTCTTATGACGCACCATTTCAGCCAGTTAAAGGTTACAGACACAAGAGTTTTAGTAATATATATAGTATATTCAGTCAAATTATACTAGTTATAACTTGCTCCTCTATTAAAATTCAGTGTTAAATAAGAGTTATATTCTTCAAGCCAAACCTTGCTGTCTGTTTTATCTAAACAGCCTGTAGAACATTCTAACATCACTTTCTTTTTTCTGTTTCAACCTACCATAGCTTACTGTAGTCAGTGTATTTAGAATACTGGTCTATTCCCATACCATGCTTAACTGGGTACAGCTACCTTATC
>JANHZU010077923.1:0-10539 GCA_032468055.1 Acrochordus granulatus | reverse complement strand
GGGAAGAAAGGAGGAGGAAGGGGAGACGAACAAGGGGGTCTTGCCTCCCCCTCGCCCATCCGAGGCTGCAGCCGGCGGGCGGACCAGACGGCGAGCGTCGCTCTGTCTTTCCCCGCTTTTTCTCCCGCGGGGCTCTTTTCATTCAATAAGTAGCCCCCCCCGCGCTTCCTCCGCCTCATCGTGATAGGTCAAAGCTGGTATTTGAAGTGCCCCTGCGGCCGCCGATTGGCTGGCGGGCGGCCCCCGGGAGAGGGGTGGGCGGGTCCGCGCCTTGAAATAGGCGGCCGGGCGCTGCTCCTCTTTCTCGCCGGCGGCTCCCCTGCCTTTGTTTGTGGCCGCTGCCCGGCCCAGCCCAGCCCGGAGGAGACGTGCCGCTGACCGCTGTGCCTCCCCTTCCTTGCAGGCGCCGTCCGCCCGCGAAGCGGACCTCGCCCGCCGGCGGGGCCCGGGCTGGTCC
Organism: Acrochordus granulatus; assembly: GCA_032468055.1. Classification (NCBI taxonomy): domain Eukaryota; kingdom Metazoa; phylum Chordata; class Lepidosauria; order Squamata; family Acrochordidae; genus Acrochordus; species Acrochordus granulatus. The sequence goes on along the minus strand of JANHZU010077923.1, from coordinate 10,082 downwards.
AGCGCTTGACCGCCAGCCCGGGCATGTGACTGCTCTCCGACCGCTTCAAGAAGCCTCGCGGGTCGGCCGCCCGGCTCGCCGCGCCATGCCCGTGGAGACGCTCCCGCCCGGCCGCGCCGCCAGCAGCCTCCCGCCCGCGGCGCCCCTCGCCTCCGCGCTGCCCTTCCGCATCCTCCACAAGGGGCCCGCGTACTTTCGCCGCCCGGCCGGCGGCGGCGGCGCCTCCCGGAAGCCCAGCGCGGGGGAGCGGCTGGAGGCCGACAAGGCGAAGTACGTCAAGAGCCGGCAAGTGGCCACCACCAGGCAGGACCCGGTGAGACCGCCGGTGCTCCGGCAGCCGCTCTTCGCCCCCGGGGTGCGGCGGGCGATGCTCACCCCCAGCCGCAAGACCCCTCCGGCGGGGCGGCGCGGCGAGGGCTGCGGGGCCAAGTCGTCCCTCAACCTGGAGATCCTCAACAGCCTGATCAACTTCTGCGACAGCCCGCTGGCCTTCCCCAAGCCGGAGGGGGGCCCCTCGGAGCGCCCGTGGGTGTCCGAGGCCCGTGGCGGCCTCCCCCCCACCCAGAAGAAGGGCTCGGCCGACCTGAGCAAACTCTCGCAGACTTCGGCGTCCTCCAAGCCCTCCAGCACAGTTGCCGTCCGTCGGGTGGACGTCCGGCCCTGCGGGGTGTTGCGGACCAGAGGGACCCCGGCTATCCAACTCTCTCTGCTCCCTCCTCCGCCAGGGCCCCCCCAAAACCTGCCTGCCACCCCCCTGAGCTGCCCAAGTCCGCCGGGCGAGCCGCGGACCGATAGCACTAAACGTCAGACCTTGTTGCATCGATCCAAATCGGACCTGAGTGACCGATATTCCCGTGCCACGGCCGACCTGGAACGCTTCTTCAACTACTGTGGCTTGGATCCCGAGGATGTGGGAGACATGGAAATGGAGCGGTTTACTCGGGCTAGCTCAGACATTGTGTCCGTTAAGTTCCACAGCGTCAGCACCAACAGCTCAGCAGGGACCCACTCCCGACGCAGCACCATCACCTTGGAGGAGAAACAGGCTGAGCGCATGCCGTATGGGATCTCCATCATCGAGCGCAATGCTCGGGTCATCAAGTGGCTGTACGGACTCAGACAAGCAAAAGAGGCCCAAAAGGTATCCAATGTATAGCAGCCATAGGTGGGGGGGTGTCTCCAACTATGGGAGGGGTGAGCTGCTCAAACTTTGCCCAAGACTTTATTTCTGTTTGCAATTTGCAGTTCCAGAGAAACTTTTGCAAAACTGTTGTCTCTAGTCAGTGTGGGGCAGTAGGATTCAGACTGCCCAGGGATAAGTCATGTCATTTGAATCCTGAGATCTTTTCCATCATGGGGTGGGGGTCAGGGGTCAGAGTCATGTGGAGAATATTGCACTGTTCCTGATCCAACCTTGGTTATCCAGAGGATTGTCAAGACGCACAGTGGAGGAAAATGTAACTCGGACATTCTTCCCCACTAGAATTTTCAAGGGGTGACCAGGCTGGTTATGGTGGCTGGGGATGATGGGACTCATGGATTATTTTACCTTTGAAGAGCATCTGGTTGTATCATAAAAGAGGCACACACCCCTTTTCCTTCAGAAAGAGAGGAAAGCCAACCATATTCCAGGCATTGCAAAGCTCTCCTGAAGAAAGCAGGCATCTGCTCCATACTGATGACATCATGGTGCCATTGCACCAGATGCATCCCATCCCACATGATGGCTTTGGGCGAGTGACATCACAGATGTCATGTGGCCATGTACACGATGCCAATGACATAATCCTGACATTTGCATCATGCTCTTAGTCCTCGCATGGCCTTTTTTGTTCTCTTACACACCTATCATCCAGGAGTGGGTGATGCCAGGGCTATCAAATCAGAAGCCAGGCTGATATCTTCCCAAGGATGGCATGGCACCCCTTTATGTGCTTCACCCTGGGAACCAACTTAGGGCACAAGTTAGGGTGTTAGCAACACTCTCCAGGAACAATGGAAGCCCAAATGGCTGAGTGAGCTGGAAAATCCCTGCGTTTATTGTCAGGCAGGTGGAAGAATTCAAACTGTCTTGGCCCATGACCAAGAAATGCTTTTTTGGCCCCCTGCCTGGCAGAGCACAGGGCAAAATGTGTGCCAGCTTGTAAAGACTCCTTTTGCTGCAAATGGGAAGTTTTCAGAGCCACTCCCAAAGAGGAGACTTGTGGCTGAGACCAGGTGAGGGACAGATAGTGTCTACAGGTTGGTGTTTTAGAGAAGTATTGGGGCTAAAAATTCCCTTTAGTGTTACTGGGCTGGGGTTGAAGGGAGCTGGAGTCCACCAAGCTTGGGAAGAATTTTTTTGTGATCTCTGCCTGCCTAGTGGCTTTTGTTAAATTCTAATATTCTCTTTTTCTCCCTCCTGGAGAAAACCCTGTGCCTGTTTTTTTGCAATGCTCAGAGCCACAAATTAGAACATTCATTTTTGCCAAGTCTGGCATGTTGTGCAAACGGACCCTTTGTGTCTGGGTATATTGTAGTCCAGCCTCTCTCAATCCTCTTTCATGCCCATCCTTGTCAAATGAGATGGAGCAAGGCACCATTCCTGGAAATGCTCATTTCCTCCCACCACCACCACTTTTCCAGCTCGTTTTCGCTTACATCTGGCTAAATTTGATCTTATTTTGCAATAATGGGAAAGGCCATTCAGGAGGTGGTGAGATGTCAGTTGGAAGAGCAGTTCCTTTGCCTTGCTCAGGCAGTCTTGCCCAATGATGTCACTTGCCAGATGTGCTGGACAGTATTCTCTTGGCTGAGATAGCTGATGAAGCCTTGGAGTTGCCAGCGCAATGCATCTGGAAGGTAGCACATTGGGGAAAATGTACTTTGGGAAATCCTAAGATCTGGAAGGGACATTAGACCAACCCCTGCCCAATGCAGGAAGCTAACTGCTTTGACCTGTGGTTTGTGTCCTGGAGCAGACAGAAGAAGCAGTATGGTTTGTGTGAATATCATTTTATGCCTGTCACCTTTAAGATGCCATTCTGCAGGTACTGCATTTTAATCCTGCTTCAGCACTCTGGGCCAACTTGGGTCGGTCTTGACCACCACAAAAACCATCACTTCGTTTATCTCTGCGCTACATGGTATTGCTCTTCTCGCCTAACAGATCCTTTGACACACGTGGGCAGCTTCAAAATGTCCTCTTTTATTTCAGGGTACCCTTCCCCAGTAAGATGGGTTTTTCAGTCAGACTTCAGTCCCCCTCATCTACCCACTGCTGGGTAGGATCCTTGAGATCTGAATCTGAGCATATCCACAGGTCACTAGATCCGGAGGAGTGATTCTAGAGGAAAATATTTCTCAAAGGAAGGAGGAGAAATTGCCCTGAAAATGTTGGAATTCACCAATGTGGCTGAGTTAACATGCAAAGCCAGGTTAACCAATTGTTTTGCAATGCCCAGACCCATCCATAAGCCAATTTCTTCATTCACACTCCATGTTAATGTTAAGACAGTGGTGGAGTTCCCACAACCACAAATTCGCCTTTTGTCTAGCTTGGTGTGGTGGGCAAACCCACCCAGAATCTCAAATCTTATTCAGTCTGTTACACCACCAGTTTGGCTTTAAAAATTATTACTGGTGAAGGTGCAAGGAATACTGGTGGCCCAGTTCAGCCCCCATCAGCTGTGAATTATTTAAACAGGAAGATTTGGGAATCCTCAAATTGTGATTGGTTGTTTAGCTCCGGAGATTCCCCCGTATTTGATGGGAAGACACTAAGTGTGTATTGCATGCGAGCGTGTGTTTGTGAACAGATCCCCCCTCCTCGTATTCTGAGAACAATGAATCTGCAGTGCCTGTTCCACTATTTATAACTTGGTTCTCCTATTTGTTCTTTCTATCTTTGTATGTTCCTTTGTGCTGACAGTTTAATATGGAGGGAAGTGTTGCAATGGGGAGGAAGGAGGCCGAGGCTGTACATTTGGTTGTATTAAAGTCTTGTTCTTTAAAGAAGGCCAGTGGCATCTCGTCTCTTTCTTTCCAGCCGGTAACCCCAGCAGGGGCAGAGGGAGATGACCCTTTCCAGGACCTCAACTTCAGAGGCAGAGTTGAAAATGAAGAGGGAGGCGGAGGGGGTTTCCCTATCATTTCTCCTCTACTGGGGAGGGTGGTGGGTGTCACAACGGAGAATGATGCCCCTTTCCTTCCCTTGCGACTGAGGGGAAGAAGGCTAATCAATAACCTCTGGCGAGGCCTTACAGTTGGAGTCTACAAGGTGGGGCTGGAGGGCTGATGGGGGGAGGAGGGGGAAGAAAAGGAGGAGAGAGAAAGGGAGGGAGGGAGGTCAGGCTGGGCAGCAGCAGAAGATGCAGAAGGGAGAGACGAAGGAAGGAAGAAGAGGCAGGCAGGCAGAAAAGACAGGAGAGAAGGGGGAAGGGAGGGAGGACGGAAGGGAGGAAGGATCAACTTCCTTCCTTCCTTCCTTCCTTCCTTCCTTCCTTCCCTCTCTCCCCCTCCCTTCCTTTTGCTCTCCTCCCTCCCTCTCTCCCCCTCCCTTCCTTTTGCTCTTCTCCCTCCCTCTCTTCCTCCCTTCTTTCCTTCCTTTTCCCCTTGTTCCTTCCTTCGTTCCTTTCTTTGTCCCTCCCTCCCTTCTCCCGGCACTACTTTCCAGACACCTTTCCCCAAGCCGTGCCTTCTGGACCCCTTGGACTACATCTCTCATCACCCCCGGCAGGAGAGTGAAACGTCACGTTCCTGTCCATGTTGTTGGAAAAAGGAAGGTTCCTCCAAGGATGCCCAACCTGGATCCCAGGGGTGCCCCTGGGCGCTCCAAGAAGTAGGCGGGGCTTTGACCGAGAAGTGAGGTGGAAAGATCCAAGAGAAACCCCTTGATTTAAACAAATTGCAGAAAAATGAAGCGGATCCTTTTCTGCGGATTTTAACTTTGCTGCCTGAAAACGGGAAGGCCAGCGTCAGCCTTCGGAAGGCTGGGCGAGGACCTCACGGCTTCTTTCCGCCCCCCCGCCCCCCCGCCCCGGCTAGCCTTGGAGGCAACAGCTGCATCCCCACAACCCCCTTAACAGAGTCAACGGCAGGCACCGGGGGCTGCGTCCGCCCCAGACGCGAAGATCCGCTGCTGGTCACTTTGGCTCGATTTTCCCTGGCTCGGCGAGTGGGGGTCTTTCTCTCGTGGCCCAGCCTTTCTCATCCTTGCCGGCTTTAAGATGCATGGACGACGACTCCCAGAATGCCCCAGCTAGAAGAAAGGAAGGGAAAATGCTGGGAATCTGCTCGGCATGTGTGGGGGCGGTTTTCCAGGCAAGAATACGGAAATGGTCTGCAATTGCTCAGTTGAGATGGGATGGGGTCCGGCGGGGCTAAGGCTGGGGCCGGCTCGTGCGAGCCCACGGTTGGTTTTCTGGAGGATCTGCTCGAGAGCCAGCTGACCTGGGGAGCTTAGCTCGCCCATCAGCTGTCTGGCGGCTGGGAAGGGATCCAGCAGAGCCTCTTGCGTTCCCTTCAGCGCCAGCCCCCCGGGATTTCCTCGTGGTCTCCCTTCCACGGATCAGAGAAGGCCGACCTCGCTTAGCTTCCTGAGATCCGTCAAAGTTGCTTTAAAATAATAATAATCATAATGAAGAAAAAAGATGAAAGTTTAGGGATTAAGAAGGGTAATTGGGCTGGCATCTGCTCGCCCCAGTCGCTCACCTTGTGCAAGAGGCTCTGTTCCTCCTACACTTTCTTTTCCTCTTCCCCCCCAATTTGCACCCCCCCCGTGCCTACACACTTAACGGGTAGTACTTAATGGGGCACTTACGGGGTTCCTAGGGTTGGGGTGCAATAATCCCAATGAGCACCAAAAGGCAGTCCAGAGAGAAGGATAGCGACTAATAGGCGCTGGCTGTTGTGGCCGGTTTCTCACCCCTTTAAGATGCGTGGCTGGCTGGGGAATTCTGGGAGTGGAAGTCCACACATCTTAAAGGGGCCCAGCTTGGGAAACACTGAAGGTTGGGGTGTTGTGCGAATTCAGAAGACGGATTAATTTGGAAATTGGGGGGAACCCGGTTGTAGGCAGCGGCGCTGGAGCAAAGAATATTTTTCCAGGTCCCACTGCTGAGACTTATAAGTATTCATGCATTGGCAACGGGTGCAGCGTCCCGAGGTCCTGTGATTGCCATTTGCGACCTTCTCAGCCAGCGTCCGACCAGCAAAGTCAATGCGCGAATGCTGGATTTGCTTAACGACCGTATGATTCATTTAACAACAGCACTGATTTGCCTAACAATCTTGGCAAATAAGCTCATAAAATCGGGCATGACTCATTTAACAACCTTCTGGCTTAGCAACGGAAATTCTGGCCCCAGTTGTGGCCTGTAAGCCAAAACCTACTTTTTTTTCTGTGTTTGAATTGTGTAAGCCGCTCAGAGTCCGCTGGAGTGGTCAGCTGTAACCCATTTAAATGATCAACAACAACAACAACAACAGCACATAACATCTCAGCCGGAATAACTTAACCCTTTGTGCTTTTGCACGGAATCCAAGAAACATCAGTTTAGAAGTGGAGTGGAAGAGACGGTTGCATACCAAAGTTAAGGTGAGACCCTGTTGCACAAAACTTTCCACCTTCTGCCGTTTGCTTCAGCTTCATTTGCCCCGAACTGCAGGTTGGGTAGAGATATTGAATACAGATAATCCTCAACTTACAACTATAATGGGCTGGCTCCAAGGACTCACGTGGTTGTAAGTTGTGACAGATGGCCATGAATGCCATGGTTGCTGGTTGCTAAGGGCCTGAAATGAAGTTTCATGACAGCTGCGTGTGTGCGCTCACGAGTGTGCGCGCGCAGACGCAGCCATCAGAACTTGGGAACTGGGTCGTAAGTACCCCTGGGGAGGCCTGTCGTAACTTTGAACAGTTGCTAAGTGATCGGTCAGAAGTCGAGGACTGCCTGCAATGCTTCTCTTCTCGGGGCTTCTTTCTGGCATTTCCCCTACGCTGTTCCCAGTGCCACGTCTGATGACTCTAGCTTGCCAAAGCCTATTGAAACGGAATCTGAGCTGTACGGAAAGAAGGAAAAAACTCCGAAACCTGGCACTGTGTTCGAGCAGCTGCCCACACCGACAGTTGAGCTGTTTACACAGGGCGCTGTGGGATTTGCCTAAGGGGGTTTGGGGCCAAGCATCTGTGCTGGGGGAAGCCTGCCTGAAGTCCCCCAATGAAGCCCCTGGACATTTCTGCTCCTTCCTTTCCAGCACCAGGTTAAAAACAAGCCTGGACGATGCGTCGGAATCTGAAACACACCCTCCGCTTTGGGCTACAGGTAGTCCTTGACTTATGGTCCCAATTCGGACCAGAATTTCTGTTGCTAAACTAGCTATCTGTAGGTATCTGTAAGTTAGTTGCACCCTGTTAAGTGAATCACTGCCGTTTTTAAGTGAATCACATGGCTGTTAAGCAAATCCGGTTTCCCCCATTGACTGATTGTCAGAAGCTGGCTGGAAAGGCTGCAAGTGGCAATCACATGACCCTGGGATGTTGTAACCATTGTGAATACATACCGGTTGCTATATGCCTGAATGTTGATTGTGTGACCATGGAGATACTGTGATGGTCATAAGCACAAGGACTGGTTATAAGTCACATTTTTCAGTGCCACTGTAACTTTGAATGGTTGCTAAACAAATGGTTGTAAGTTGAGGACTACCTGTATTCATCCATGGGGATGCTGCAACAGTTGTCAGTGCAGGGGATTGGTCATAAGTCACTTTTTTCAGTGCCACTGTAACATTCTCAGTGGCACTGTAACTTTGAATGGTCACTAAACGAATGGTCATAAGATGAGCACTACCTGTATTCATCCATGGGGATGCTGCAACAGTTGTAAGTGCAGGGGATTGGTCATCAGTCACATTTTTCAGTGCCACTGTAACTTTGAATGGTCGCTAAACAAATGGTCATAAGATGAGCACTACCTGTATTCATCCATGGGGATGCTGCAACAGTTGTCAGTGCAGGGGATTGGTCATAAGTCATTTTTTTCAGTGCCACTGTAACTTTGAATGGTCATTAAACGAATGGTGGTAAGCTGAGGACTACCTGTATTCAGTGGTGCTCCAAATGCACACAACAGAGAGGAAATCTCTAGCTTCCTCGGGGATCGCTTTGCTCCAGATTAGCGTTGGAAGCTCAGTGGGGTTTATTTTAGCAAGCAGACAACCTCTCCGTGGGAAGCGATCTCTAATTCTTTTATTTAAAGAAATGCAGGGCATGACCCCTCTGCGTCATTGCATTCCATGGGACTGCAGGAAAAGCTGGTGGGTTGGACAGAGGCGTGCATGGTGGTAGCATGTAACTGGGGAGGGGTTGTGCGGTGGGTGTGCACAGTAATGGCTGAACTGCAAATCAGGAAATCAACTTTGTCTGCGAATAACAGTTTACATAGTCCAGCATCTGGGAAGTATTTTTTTAGGGACCCTTGGGTTAATTTATTTATTTATCACATTTATTGTGATAAATAACCGCCCCCGACTCACTGTCAGTGACTGAGGGAGACTTAAAATAGTAAAAACATCCATGAATTAAAATTACTGTACTATGAAGATGCAGGTAGTCCTCAACTTACGACCATAAGAAGTCATTAATGACTCAGAAGTCATTAAGGTCATTAAGTGTGTCACCATGTGACTGCACCTGATTGTATAACCTTTTTTGCAGTGGTCATTAAGGGATCTCAGGGGGTCTTTGTTTGCAAGAAATTGGATGTAAAGATTGAATTCTGGCAAAAAAATGTAATTTTTCATGTGACCACGGGACACTGCTAATGGCTGTAAATTCAGGCCAGTTACCAAGCGCCCCAAATGTGGCATTTTCTGATCACGTGTGTGTGTGTGTGTGTCACCATCAGAACTGCAAATCTGGGTTATAAGTAGCCTGGGAAAGGTCCATCATAACTTCGAATGGTCACTAAGTGAATGGTTGTAAGTCAAGGACTTCTTGTATTGAAGTGGTGGAAATGTTCTGCTTTCTATCAACAGTCAACAGCCATCATCAGTCAAGGAACCAGAAGTCAAGGAATGCACCACAGACTAGCACTTAGTAGAGTACCATGAAAGCCTCCAAAAAGATATTCTGATGCTGGGATGTAACTATCCGGTGGTCCACAATCGTTCAGTGACCATTCAAACTTACAACAGCATTGAATGAATGGTCGTTAAATGAGAATTTAATCCTAAACCTCACTATTATGGCCATCTCAGCATCCATGTGGTCATGTGAGTGATTTGCAACCTTCCCTGCTGTCTTCCCATAAGCAGTCCATGGGGAAGCCAGCAGGAAGTCAGAAGATAAAGTTACTTAAAGTCCTTACTTAATGATGGCAACTAGGTCTGCCATTCCTCTTCTTACACACATAGCAAGCTGGGACAGAAAAGAGGGAAGCCAAGAATGAGGCAAAGAATATATCTGAATTAAGGACAGCTGCAGAACAAAGAGCTTGGCTGGCTAGGGGAATTCTGGGAATTGAAGTCCACACCTCTTCACGTTGCCAAGGTTGAGAAGCACTGCTTATCTCACTTAACAATGCTCATCTCACTTAAGGGGCCACTGACACGTTTCTCAACTGGGCCACTTGAAGATGAGTGGACTTCAACTCCATGCTGGCTGGGGAATTCTGGGAGTCAAAGCCCAGCCATCTTCAAGTGGCCCAGGCTGAGAGACATCGGTGAAAGCAAATAAGAGCCCCAAAACTTGCTAGCTCAGGCCAGCTTGTCCCTCAGAAGGACTAACGAGCTTCCTGTTAAGGTACGATGGAGAGAAGGAGGAGGAAAAGTGAAGCCCATCCTCCAAAATTGCACGACGGGAACATCATGGAGGCTGACCTATGGAAATCAGTGCCGCGAGATGAACGGGCTTCCAGTGATGGGGGAGCATTGGAGCACCCACCCCAGGGCTTTCACTCACTAGGTCCCCCCGTGTGGTTCTAGGATTTTTGCTCACCGTTCTTGTGATCATTTTGACCCCATGGGGTGAGATCTTGCGTGGAGCCCCAGATCGAGGGAGATTATCAGTGGTCTTGTATGTCTTCCATTTTCTAATTCTT